>JASTWL010000624.1:0-106728 GCA_035220575.1 Temnothorax rugatulus | reverse complement strand
AAAAAGAAATTTTTGTCACATAGCTGTCATAATTCGAATTTATCGATAAAAAAAATGTTTGAACCCAGAAATAGCTTTCCTATTTTATCTAATTAAGCCTTAAATTTTTGGAGATTTTTTATTCAATGCTAAAGTATTGATATTGAATTTTACAACTAACCAGAGCAACTGGCAAAATCGCCGAGACGTCACTTTCCGATCGCGCGACTTCGGGCGCCACTCATGCCTAAGCTACTAATTTTACAAGAGAAATGCCCTCCTCCCGGATCTTTTTATAGATAAATTTAATTTTCTACAAAATTGTCTGTGTGCAATTTTGCTGTATTTCGAACGGGTTTCGCAGCGTTTCGAGTAAAAGGTCGAAAGGGGCCAATTTTTTATAATTTTTTTTTTTTTTACAAAGTACAAAATTGATATGTTTATATCAGTGCCATTTACTATATCGAATGGCACATAAATTAAACTTCCGAATTCAAATTTGATTAAAATCGTAAATTTACTGGCCTATGAGGCTACATGCTGCGGATGATATTGTTGGTCCCTCGTTTGTAGAAAAATGTCGAAAATGTTGAACGTTTGATTATGAAAATCTCGCATTTGACATTATGCTTATAACAGATAAGCGTGCAAAAATCTTGTCTGTATTTGACATATCACACTTGTGAAAGATAAGCTTGTAAAAAATGTGCAAAAAAAATGTAAACGTGCAGAGAAACTTGTCTGCAATAATACATACGATATGGACACAGAAGAAAATGTAAATATATTGTAAATAATTGATTTCTTTATTATTACAATAATTTGAATATTGAAACTATTTTGAACTATATGCTTTCTAATTACTTATATGTAATTACCAACAATATATTAGTAACAAATAATAAATTAAGGGAGTATTCTGATTTGAAAGGTCGTGAAAATAGGTATTTTTCATGAATTTTTTGTAGGAAAACGAAGAAAGTGAATAGCGTTAAACTTTTCATGTTCTTTTAACTTTATTTTGAGAATATATTTTTATTTTTTAAGTAACAAAAATGCTCTTTTTTCTATGTTATATCCTGGTCACTACAATAAGGTATAAATGACAGACGATGTAAATGATTCTAACTGTTCTATAGGTATCAGAAACGCAAAAACCAAAAATTTTCTTATTCAGAAGAAGTGTGACTATCGTCTGAACTAGAATAAACATTATACGTTTATTAGTTTTTTTTTCTTGTAATAAAATACTACCAAAATTTTGAAAAAAGTTATAATATTTTTAATAAAAACGCCACCAGAATGGAAATATTAGTTTAGTTCAGACGATAGCCACACTTCTCCTGAATAAAAAAAATTTTGGTTTTTGCGTTTCAGATACCTAGAACAGCTAGATTCATTTACACCTTCTAACAACAGGATATAACATGGAAAAAGAGCATTTTTATTACTTAAAACTAAAAATATATTTTCAAAATAAGGCTAAATAAACATGTACAGTTTAGCGTTATTCGCTCTTTTCGTTTCCCTGATGCAAAAAATTCCTGAAAAATATCTTTCTTTATGACTTTTCAAACCAGAATATCTCCTTAACAATTTTTTTCATTTTTTTCCTGACAGATCAAGAGATTACATTCTTTACTTCTCAATACAAATAAAGGCCATAGCCGGATAAAAAGGATCAATGTGCTCCCACACGGATTATGCTCATTTTTTTTGTTTTGATTGCTATCAGTGTCACTTACAATTTAGTCGAATATTAGCCCTTAATATTGAACCGTTTTGGTGCAAAAAATAAAAATAAAAATTTCAAAAATAATTTATATCTTTTGATCGGCTTAACCAATTTTGATGAAATTTTAATATGTTGTAGATATCATTGAGACACATTTGTGGAAAATTCTGGAAAGGTTTCTGATGACAGAAACATTGATAAAAAAAAATAAATAAGTGTTCTTGCTTTTTTTTAGTCCCGATATCTTTCTGGCACAATTACTAAAAAATTTTTGTAGAATCTTGGAGTAGTTTCCTGTCAAACATAATTTTTTGGAAGCAATAAAATGGTTAGGCGGTACTTTAAAAAAATAAAGTATTCTTTTTCATTTTTTTTTTTAATATGATATGCTTTTGGTATGATCGCCATATATTTTATGTAGAATTTTGGGATAGTATTCTACAACAAGAAATTTTTTCGAATCAATAAAATAGGTAGGCGGAAGTTTAAAAAAATAAAATATTGTTTTTTATTTTTTTAAATTGTGATATGCTCTTTGTACCATTGCCATATTTTTGTAGACTTTTGGGACGGAATTCTACAACAAGCAATTGTTTCGAACCAATAAAATGGGTAGAATAAGGTACTTTAAAAAACAAAATATATTTTTTTAAATTATAGATTTTTGGTACCATTGCCATATTTTTGTTTAGAATTTTAGAATGGAATTCTACAAGTAATTTTCCTGAATCGATTAAATAAATAGGTGCAGGTACTAAAAAAATAATAAAATAAAGTTTTATAATTGAAATAATTATAAAAGGATAAACTATAATAATCGTATTAAATCAAATGTTTATTAATGAAGTATACATACACATACACGTACACATACACTCAAAATAATGAAGAATACATATACATTCGTTCACATAATTACTCCTATACTACTCCTATACCTATTATTTACAGTTATATTTATATGGATGGACTAATCTTCATCACTATATTTTCACTGATAATAGGCGTGATGCCATCCCTTACGGAAAAAAACTATTGGAATGCTAATAGTAACTATTGAATGCCAATAATTATAAGCCGTGATTACTACTGCAATGCTTACTGTAATACTGGTAATAAGTAGTGTCCACTACGCAATTATTACTATTGACTAGTGTAAATTATTAGAATGTAACAGTAGATACTACTGCCACTAGTGCAGACATTTAACAGTATACACTGTTATACCAATCATTCAACAGTGCGAACTAATAGTGTGCAGAAGTTTGCAATATTAAACCAAATAGTGCACATTCTGTAATGGTGCACACATGAAAGTTTAATTGTATATATATATATATATATATATATATATATATATATATATATATATATATATATATCTATATATATAAGTACCGGATGTCTGTCTGTCTGACCGCGAACTACTCATTCGTTAGTGGACCGAATTTTTACCAAGGGTACATGAAATAGGGGTAGAATTTCCCGGGGAGTGCCATAAAGTGTATAGTTTTTTGCTACCGATTTTCTGGAAACTGATTTTTTTAATTTTTCTAATTTTTCGAGAAATAATCGACCAAATTCGGAAAATAATCGATCAAATTTCAAAGAATTGTATATAAAACAGGGGTAGAATTTCCCGGGGAGTGCCATAAAGTGTATAGTTTTTTGTTACCGATTTTCTGGAAACCGATTTTTTTAATTTTTCTAATTTTTCGGGAAATAATCGACCGAATCTCAAAGAATTATATATGCAACAGGGGTAGAATTTTCCGGGGAGTGCTGTAAAGTGTATAATTTTTCGTTACCGATCTTTTTGGAAGCCGATACCGAAATTTTCGATTTTCTGGAAAACGGTTTTTCTAATTTTTCCAATTTTTCGGGAAATAATTGACCGAATCTCAAAGAATTATATATGAAACTGGGGTAGAATTTTCCGAATCGTGTAATTGTTCAATTTGCCGAAGTGACGTCATTAATCGCTCGCGGTCGATCAGTTTTAAATGAAATATGTTATATGTAGGATAAATTGCTGCCTTCACATATTATATGTCATCGATCAAAGACAAATTGCAAGAAAAAAACAGAGAAAGAGAGAAGAAAAAGAATATTCATCTATATCTATATATATAAGTACCTGTCTATAAATCTGTCTGTCTGTCTGTCTGTCTTACCGCGAACTACTCATTCGTTAGTGGACCAAATTTTTACCAAGGGTACATGAAATAGAGGTAGAATTTCCCACGGAGTGCCATAAAGTGTATGGTTTTTTGCTACCGATTTTCTGGAAACAGATTTTTCTAATTTTTCTAATTTTTCGGGAAATAATCGACCGAATTTGGGAAATAATCGACCGAATCTCAAAGAATTATATATGAAACAGGGGTAGAATTTCCCGGGGAGTGCTATAAAGTGTATAATTTTTTGTTACCGATTTTTTTGGAAGCTGGTACCAAAATTTTCAATTTTCTGAAAACCGGTACCAAAAATTTTCCTTAAAAAAAAACGCGTCAACAATAGTACCTCATGGATGACGAGGAAAATATTTATAACGTTTGTAATTTGTATTTAAATCAGTGCTTAAAGCAACCAAAAGAGAAAATGTTAAAGTTAAGATAATGAAATATGAACTTCAACTCGACATAATTGAAAAAATTCTCTTATATGCAGATTTAAATTAAAAATTATTTATATATATATATATATATATATATATATATATACATAGATATTTTTATATTTTTTGAATTATATCAATATATATATATATATATATCTATATATATACAGATAGATCTATGTTTATATATAGATCTATATATAGTTTCCTAGCTTTTCGGCCCACGCGCTAGCTTTGAGGCCCGCGCGAAGCGCGGGCCGAAAAGCTAGTATATATATATATATATATATATATATATATATATATATATATATACACAGTAAAAAACATTTTGTATTTGTGTTAAAATTTTCCTGTGTAGAAAGTTTTGTGTTAAATTTCTGACACAGTTGTATGTTAATTTAACATATCGTTGTTGTGTTACTTAACTTTTCTATGTTAAATTAATATTAACCATTTTTAAGAGTTAAAATAACACAATTTATATGTAAGTGCATGAATTCTTGGTGATATATTTTATATGTTAAAGTGAACAGATAAATTGTGTTATCTTCCTTTTTATAACAGTTACTATGTGTTAAATTGACATAATTCTTATGTTATTCATCATAATTTCATCAAAACTAAAAATATACTTCTCTCATCAAATGTAACAAGGAAGCGTCAGAGTCAAAGGATCACCACCAGTCCGTTCGATCATCGATGTTAAGCGACGTTAGGTGCGGTACAAACTCGAATGGGTGACCGCGCGGCTATACTTCTCTCAAATGTTAAAATAACATCTTATCTTAATTACATTTAACCTTATAGAGATGTCAATTTAACATAAACTTTGATTTCTGATAGCGTCTAAATGTTAAATTTTTATGTTAATTTTTTACATATTATGTTTGTTATTTTTTTACATATTTGCTTTATGTTAAATTAACACGAAAATTTGAGTGGATGATTTGGGACATGTGAAATGTGTTAAATTTAACACAAAATTTTTTACTGTGTATATATATACAGGGTGATTCGAAACTATCGTTTGTCCTTAAAATGTCGTATTCCTGACTTAATTTTGAGACGATTTTTCCTTTACCAAAACTTTGTCTGAAGCTTAGTTTTTGAGTTATTATAAGGAATAGTCAGCGAATCACGGAACGAGTACGGAAGGTAGGCAGGGGCGGCGCGACTCACCGTCCGACGCGGGTGATTATGTGGGGTGCTCGCTGCGATCAGTGCTCGGTGCTTGCTACAAGCGATGGATGTACGCGTACACACACACACACACACACACACACACACACACACACACACAATTACTCACTCATTTATTCTTACCTTGCAGATGTCTTCATACTGCTGATGAATATTTGCTTCATGACCGTTGATATCAATGAGACGTTCCCATGTGCGAGAGACACACCGAGTAATAAGCGAGAAGTTTTTTCTTTGACAAATTGTATCACGTATCGACACGTTCACGGATTTACTCACGCACTTGACCGATAAGATTAATAAACAAATCTACCGGTTTATCACTGTTAATTACTACCGATTAATCGTTCGATGACTGAGAATTACTCGAAGAAAGAAACACATTACGCACAATCACATCACAGTAAAAGGAAAACTTCTACTTGATTACATCACAGTAATTAAGTAAAAGTTTTCCTTTTTTTATTAATTGTATCACGTAATCAACACTTTTACGAATTTACTCGCGCACTCGATCAATAACAATTATAACGGTTAATGCAATTAATTACTACCGATTAATTAATTATTAAAATCACTTTAAGAAAGAAACGCGTTAAATATTTAACTGCACAACGCACGTTAAGCCTATTACACAATGCTCGATGCGGAGACTTCTCGACGACAACAAGCAGTCAACAGGTTATGTTGGTACTAGCGCTGCCGAACGTAAACATGTGACATTATGGAGGATTCACACTGCGTTCGATTGCGTCTCCATTACGCGAGGCTGAAACCTCCGCGGTACTTACGAAAACGTGTAGCATTACAGCGAATACAAGATGTTCCACGTAGAAATGTGTTGGTCGCTCTGAAAAGAGCGGATTATCTTTGATCGCTCTGAGAAGAGCGGATTGGTTTGAAGTCGGAAAAATTTTATAACAGGTGCTCAAAATGACCACCATCCATTCTAACGCAAGCTCTCATGCGTTTTAATAAATTCCTTTCGACGTTCTCCATCATTTCTTCGTCGATGGCCCAAATAGCATGTCGCAATCTTGTATCTAAATCGTCGACAATAGCGCGACGAATAGCGCCCACGCGACGCGCGACACCTGCTATTCGTGTCGCGTGATTCCGCGGCTCCGCTATTCGTCGCGGAGTCGCGGGAGGGGATATCGACCCCCCGCGAAGATCGTATAAATAAGATGAAACGATCGATGCTTGCATCAATAATCCCTCGATTATTAGAAGCGTTAAGAGGACGATATGGCAGTACGATTATTTCTACTACGTTTCCCGGGTTCACAAGTCGATGAAGAATCTGGTGAATATCATATTGAAATCAAGTTGAGATCATATGCAAATTAATAATCAATTTGATATTTCGAAGATTTCATCGCAATATCTGGAAAATATTATGTAGATGTCGACGATCTAGTCATCATTCAACTGATATCATACTGAAGTCGAATCTCAACTTCTCCATATATCAACTTGACTTGAATATGATATCTACTACACATCAACTAAATCCCCAATAATCAATAATTGATCGACACTTATACGATATCTTCTATATATCAAATCGATATGTATACTTCTATAGATGTCTCGACTATACGTCGATAAGTGATCGACAAAATATTATGCGCATCTGTCGTTCATGCAATAACACTATAATAATCTTTCTTTATATATTTCACCAGCGGTGATAATGTTTATTATCGGATATTCTATATGTAATAAAAATATGAAGAATGAAGACAAATAAGTATAGGGAAGACCGGGGCTAGAAGTCACACGGGTAAGTTGTCACATAGCTTATATCTCACTTAATAGATTGAGTGGAATATTCTTCTCTATAGTGTAGGTTGCTCCTATTGTGTTAGTCGGATGTACGAAATAGCTCGTTTCAAAAACATCGCATGTGATATTTAGGAGCATTTTTTAAAAATTGGAGGTTGTGAGTAAATTTTTCTTACCTCTATTTTTACCATTCTGTTGGTTTTTGGAATTACTAGTCGCAATTTCTTTTTAGTCATAAGAAACATTATAGTTTTAGGTAATTTTTCCTGTATTTAGTTAACCGTTATTGCAACATAGTTTATAAATATAATATTCTTTGTTCAAAATGACCGTTCGGGGTAAGGTGTCTCAAATGAGATGGAATTAGTTGTCACGTATTTCGTCTGCTGTTACATGGCGCTGTAGGTTACGTGAAGTTACGCATGCGTGTGAAATGATCGCCGATCGTGTCAACGTGCTTTGCCAACGCCCTTATCCGTATACAATAAGCGATTACGCGACAAAATAGTGTTTTTAGACAGATTTTTGTTGTTTTCTCCATGGCTCGAAATCGCGAAAGAAAAACAGCTAGAGGTACAACTTCACTCGATATTATGCTTAAAGCTGTCAGAGCTGTGAAAATACATAACCTGTCAATCCGACAAGCTGCTTTGGAGTTCGATATTAACTATCGTACATTAGCTCGTTATTGCAAGAAGATTCCAGAGGAAGACTATGTATGTGAAAATATTGTTATTCCAACGATTTCTGTGGGTTATTCTAAAGCAAGACAGATTTTTACTAAGTCTCAAGAACAAGAATTGGTAAATTACATTTTACGTGCTTCGGATATTTATTTTAGTCTCTCTCCCAAGAAAATCAGAACTTTATTATGCGATTATTAAGTTAAACTTATAAAAAATTGTCACTAACTCTAATAAAACATTAAGACAGGAACTGTTTGTCGTTTCCTCTATACAAAAGATATGTTACAACCAACCCAGAGTCGTGTGACAACCAACCCTGGGTATGGGGTAAGTCTCGTCACATTTTCACGATCTTGTTTAAAATTAAATAACTTTTTTGTGTATAAATATATATGAGTCTAATATTTTTTTTCTTATACCTAAAGGATGTAGCTACATTATAAAGTACTATACAATATTATAAAATATTGCTAACATTCTTTTAAAAATCAGTATTTGAAAAGTGTGACAACCCGCCCCGGTCTCCCCTACAATTTGTCAAAGAAAAAACTTCTCGCTTATTACTCGGTGTGTCTCTCGCACATGGGAATGTCTCATTGATATCAACGGTCATGAAGCAAATATTCATCAGCAGTATGAAGACATCTGCAAGGTAAGAATGAATGAGTGAGTAATTGTGTGTGTGTGTGTGTGTGTGTGTGTGTGTGTGTGTGTGTGTGTACGCGTACATCCATCGCTTGTAGCAAGCACCGAGCACTGATCGCAGCGAGCACCCCACATAATCACCCGCGTCGGACGGTGAATCGCGCCGCCCCTGCCTACCTTCCGTACTCGTTCCGTGATTCGCTGACTATTCCTTGTAATAACTCAAAAACTAAGCTTCAGACAAAGTTTTGGTAAAGGAAAAATCGTCTCAAAATTAAGTCAGGAATACGACATTTTAAGGACAAACGATAGTTTCGAATCACCCTGTATAACGCTTACACACACACACACATCAAATTAAGAAGTAGTCTACCACGTAAGGCAGTTGGCTCACGATGCAGAGGTCCCGAGGTCCCGAGTTCGAATCCCACCAAGGTAAGTGTGTTTTTCAAATACGAGAAAATATATATAATCATAGATTGCATCTTAAGAAACAAATTTAGTTAAAAAATAGTAATAAAATTTCGAAATAAATAATTTTTTTTATGTCGGGTGAATAATTATTCAGTGAAACATGTCACTCGTTTCAGAGTTGAAGAATCACTCCAAGTAAAGAATGAATAACTCACTATTTCGAAAAGTGAAATTTCACTCCAATTAGACTGGCAGTATTTTCATTATTCCTAGGAGTGAAATCTCACTCTTTTGGAGTGAGATTCCACTCCAAGAAATTTAGAGAGTACTAGTGCGGACGTAACACTACTAGTGCGAATTCCAACAGTGCGCGAAATTACTATTGAGTAGTGTGCACTAATAGTTACGAATAGTTGTCATTTCAATAGTTACTACAAGTTTTTTTCCGTGAGGGATCTGTTTTAAATATATGTATAAAAAAATATTTAAATATATTTAAAACAGACGGCATCACGCCTATTATCAATGAAGATAGTGATGAAGATTATTAGTGCATCTATATGAATATAACTATAAATAGTGTAAATAATAGTATGAGAGTGATTATGTGAACGAATGTGGATGTGTACTTCATTATTTTGAGTGTATGTGTATGTGTCCTTCATTAATAAATATTTGATTTAATACGATTATAGCTTATCCTTTTATAATTATTCCAATTTACTTTATTTTATTATTTTTTTTAGTACCTGCATCTATTTATTTAATCGATTCCGGAAAATTACTTGTTGTAGGATTCAATTCCAAGATTCTAAACAAAAATATGGCGATGGTACCAAAAAACTATAATAATTTAAAAAAATATATTTTGTTTATTAAAGTACTTTCTATCCATTTTATTGGTTCGAAAAAATTGCTTGTCATACAATACCGTCTCAAAAGTCTACAAAAAAATATGGTACAAGGAGCCTATCATAATTTTAAAAAATAAAAAACAATATTTTATTTGTTTAAACTTCCGCCTATCTATTTCATTGGTTTGAAAAAAATTACTTGTAGAATACTATCCCAAAATTCTACATAAAATATATGGCGATCGTAACAAAAGCATATCATATTTAAAAAAAATAAAAAAGAATACTTTATTTTTTTTTAAGTACAGCCTACCCATTTTATTGCTTCCAAAAAATTATGTCTGATAGGAAACTACTCCAAGATTCTACAAAAAATTTTTCGTAATTGTGCTAGGAAGATGTCGGGATTAAAAAAGAGCTAGAACATTTATTTATTTTTTTTTTATCAAAACGTTTCTGTCATCAGAAACTTTTCCCGAATTTTCCACAAATGTGTCTCAATGATATTTACAGCATATTAAAATTTCATCAAAATCGATTAAGCCGATCAAAAGATATGAATTATTTTTGAAATTTTTATTTTTATTTTTTACACCAAAACGGTTCAATATTAAGGACTAATATTTGATTAAATTGTAAGTGACATTGATAGCAATCAAAGGAAAAAAAATGAACATGATCCGTGTGGGGGTACATTGATTCTTCTTATCCGGCTACGGCTTTTAGGTATGTTGTCATGGTTTTATTCGATTATTCCGGCGTTTTTATATTTGTGATTCAATTAGATTGTTTATTTTATTCATATTATTAAGAGATTGTTTAATGTTTTAGTATGCTAACTTAAACACGTTAACATGTTTTTTGATATTTATTTTCTTCTTTCATAGCAATCCGTTCCGAAGAAACTATAAGTACAGTCGAAACGTTAACCATGTGTATTGTTTGTTTAATAAATTGTTTCTATTTTAATCCAATATCTCTCTTTCAGCGCTCGTGATTTCGCCGTTTAAACATGCATAGCTAAAATTATAAACTTAATAAAAGTACAAAGAATACTATAAACTACAATTCTTTTCTCGATAGCTAATATTTATTTAATTATTATTATGCATTTAAATATTAAATTTAAATATCATGCTATACTATGCTAAAGTTAATGTTTTTCTAATGTAGGACTTTTTTCAGATAAAAGAGCGTATTGGCAAAAACAGGGATTGCTATTTATACATTATCCTTACAAATTTTAATTTTTATGTTTATTAATATTTATTTAATTATATTTGCAATTTTTATATTTATAAATTTCATATATATATACATATATATATATGTTACGCCCAAACACCGAAAACGCTCGCTTTTTTTCACAGTGAGCGAAAAAAACAGCCACAACGCGTTGTGGACGGTGCTGATCATCCACAACGCGTTGTGGACGGTGTTTGATCATCCACAACGCGTTGTGGACGGTGCTGTTCATCCACAACGCGTTGTGTGCATTTGAGAAACGTCCACGACGCGTTCTGCATAACTTGATATGCTCACAAAGCGAATTTACTTGAGAATTTATAGGAATAATATAAAATTAGAAAACACAGAAATGAATTACTCAAATAAAACGTATTTATTACTAATAAAGCAAACTATATTAATTATTAGACTCCAGGAACATAATTATTACAGCAATCTGATAACATTACTGTTTAGGAACATTGTGTTGTCTACGAATATAAAATAAAACAAAATGATATAAAATGAAACAAAAAAAAACTTAGAAAATTGTACAAAAATTAAGAGGAAAATTAAGGTTATACACATGCGTGTATAAAGAGTACACAAATAATCAAGCGTCTTCATTCAAGCAGTTAGGTATCACGCTGGGAGTTTTATTTAGTTTTATTATGCGGGGGAAGGGGCTCCGCCGTAGGCGGAGCCCCTCCCCCGCCTATTTGTGTACTGTTTATACACATGTGTATAATACATGTGTATAATACATGTGTATAGTACACGCGTGTATAAACAGTACACAAATAGGCGGGGGAGGGGCTCCGCCTGCGGCGGAGCCCCTTCCCCCGCATAATAAAACTAAACAAAACTCCCAGCGTGATACCTAACTGCTCGAATGAAGACGCTTGATTATTTGTGTACTGTTTATACACGCATGTGTATAACCTTAATTTTCCTCTTAATTTTTGTACTATTTTCTAAGTTTTTTTTGTTTGATTTTATATCATTTTGTTTTATTTTATATTCGTAGACAACACAATGTTCCTAAACAGTAATGTTATCAGATTGCTGTAATAATTATGTTCCTGGAGTCTAATAATATAATTAATATAGTTTGATTTATTAGTAATAAATACATTTTATTTGAGTAATTCATTTCTGTGTTTTCTAATTTTATATTATTCCTATAAATTCTCAAGTAAATTCGTTTTGTGAGCATATTAAGTTATGCAGAACGCGTTGTGGACGTTTCTCAAATGCACACATCGCGTTGTGGATGATCAGCACCGACCACAACGCGTCGTGGACGTTTCTCAAACGCACACAACGCGTTGTGGATAATCAGCACCGTCCACAACGCGTTGTGGCTGTTTTTTTCGCTCACTGAGCGTTTTCGGTGTTTGGGCGTAACATATATATATATATAAATTGTAAATATAATTAAATAAATATTTATAAATGTAACGTAGCGCATCGTCGATTTGACAACTCGAGACTTGGCAGTCGGCGTCGTCGACGAGGCTGGCCGGCTGGCGAGGCACGAGACGCGATCCCCGAAATGCGTGACATCGTGGCTCGTGGCATCGTGGCAACGTCGCATAGCCGGCGTGTGCCGCCGCGGGCAGCATATCCCCTCCAGCTGGGTAGTTCGGACACGAACCATTAGCACGGACGCAAACCATGTGCAGTGCACATGATCCAAATGACCGACAGTTTCGAAAAGTGGATGTAGCACGGACACGAACCACCAACGACCGACAATATCGAAAAGTGGATGTATACATAGCACAGACATGAACCAAATTCATCGACAGTATCAAAAAGTGGATGTGACTCGTAGTTCCAATTCCTGAAAGTGGATGTGTGGCGCTACTGTACGGCCTAGCAAAAGCGTCCCAAGAAAATCGCCGTCATTGCGCCTCTCATCCTTCTCTCTGCTTGCGTGCATGTCCATCCCTACCTATATTTTATCATCGCTTCGTTGCGTTATCGGGTCGATCATCGTCCCGATGACGTCATTTCTTCCTTTGTCTCGCGTACTGCGTAGATTGTTTAGCGTACTGCGTCATAAAAGATAGTGCGAAATTATTTAGTCTACGCGATAACCACCCCCCTTTTCCTAGAAAAAATGTTTACGACGAACATGTTCCGACAGGTTCGATGCGTTATCGGGTCGATCATCGTCCCGATGACGTCATTTCTTCCTTTGTCTCGCGTACTGCGTAGATAGATTATTTAGTCTACGCGATAACCACCCCCTTTTCCTAGAAAAAATTTGTTTACGGCGCCCGCGAAACATGTCCCGACAGGTTCGATGCGTCATCGACAAAACTGACAAAACACGCTCCTACGCAGTGCGCTATCGAGTTAGTCTTACCCATTGTGCGCCGCCTAGCGGCGTCGTTGCGAACGCTGACCCCGCGGCGCGACCGCAGCGCGAACGCGGACTCCGCGGCGCGACCGCGCACCCCACGCGGACCCCGCGGCGCGACCGCGCACCCCACGCGAACGCGGACCCCCCGCGCGGCCCTACTCGCTCAGGTGAGTCATGTACGTGGTGAGTCATCCCGGTGACGTCATTCCGGTGACGTCATACCGGATATGAGTCATCCTGGTGAGTCATACACGTGTCAAGGTCAAGGTCATCCCGCCCCTTCCTCCTTCCCCGCGTAATCCGATATCCTTGAAATCCGATACCCCGCACCTCCCCCTTCTCCCGCGCAATCCGATACCCCCCCCCTCCCTCACCCCCCCTCGGAGCTCCCGGGGTGGAACTCCCCTACTATAACTACTCTCGACCGGATATTTTCACTAAAGCTCGATATGGGCGCCAGGTGCGAATACGCGCACCACTCTAAATCCAACGCTAATGCCTAAACGCAAAATATCTCAGGCGTGAATTCTGAATTTTTAGATCGCTGTTAGATCTCGGATAGAAGGAGGAGAGGGAGCGCAGCGCAATTGACACACACGATAGTGTATAGTGAATAGTAACGAGTAACATATATTTCATAAAAAGAAAGGATTGGCATTACAGGTCGTCTCCAGCCGGTTCGGAGAATACAAACAACCATAAGTGGTATATCGTCTTTACGCGAAACTACCTCGCTCACAAAACTGATCTCGAGTATCCTACACGATTTCGCAAGTCCCGAATGACTTCGCGATCGGCCTCAGCAATCACGCACGATGCCTCGCGAGGCGCGCAACCAAACGCAAAGATGCCCTGCACGCCACGACGCGATCACGTGAAGCCCATTCTACGGCTCCGCGATAATACGGGATCCGGCCCGTGCGAAGGACACCTCGCCCAAAACGACTCGATTACGCGAAGCACATTTCGCCGTTTCACAAGTCCTCCATTCTCGCGACCACAATAGCGCAACTCCTATCGACGCCCGGGAAAAAATGGAGGAGATCTGACCATGTCTGATTTGATAAAATAAGATACAACGAGATCTGAAATTCAAGTAAAGTCAGATCTGATTGGATACAATTTTATCTCGCCAGATCTGCATGGCCATATCTGATCACATGCAGCCAGATATGCTGAACTGTAATCCGATCTCACCAGATCTGATCATTGCTGCTGTTCGATATTGAATCGCAGATCCAATCGGATCTCTTCCGATCTAATCGGACATTATCTGATTGCTTCAGATCTCCTGAAGTACGAGCAGACATTACGTCTCAGATCTTGTCGGATCTGAGCAGACCTAGTCAGACATATCTTGATCTCACCAGATAAGACCAATCTTGGCTTACAAAGTTGTGTTGCTGATCCAATCAGATCTCTTCCGATCTTGCCGGACCTGAGCAGATCTCGTCAGTATAGAACTTATAAAAATTTCGTTCTCAAATCGTCCATTATTAATTTTTACACCCAATGTTGGACATTATATCAAATATAATATTAACTCTGTAAAGGGAAAGCTTAAATGATTTTTGGTCAAAAAATCAATTGATTTTTATATTAAAAATAGTTTTCTCAATTTTGAAACTTTAACATATATAATAAATATAGTCTCTGCCAATTTGATAATAATTGTTAATTTCGACACCTTATTTAGAATTTATTATAAATATTCCATTAAAAAAGTACCATGCAAAATTAATTAATAATAGGTAAATATAAAAGATTAATGTATATATGTATATATAAAACATAAATCTTTTAAATTATTTTGCAAACATACCTTATAATTTAAACTGATAAAATAATATAATCACATATAAACTTATATAGTCATATAAGATTATATATGATCAGATCATAATGTTGCATCTCAAAGTATGCGATAGATGGCATCCGACGGAATCTGATTCTCGTATTTAAAATTTGATGAACAGTGGTATAAGAACGGTATCAGACACGGCAGTGTCGTGCTAAGTTGCGCCAAGTTATGTAAATCGTGGAACGGCACAACTTTTGTATCGTGGAGTCCACTTTTATAATAAAGTGGCACATTTAAAAAATAACATTTGAAAACAACAATTTTCTGCAGTGGATGGACACCGGATCGGATCAGATCTACTTATGTCTGATTAGATCTGAGCAGATATAATAGATTCTCGTTACATATCTGACTCGGTCCGCTAGGATCGAATCAGATCTACTCATGTCTGATTGGATCTGATCAGATAGGGCCAATATTTTGATCAAATCAGATCTGAGTGGATCGGATCTGATGAGATCTGCTCAAGTCTGTTCAGATCTCTTCCATTTTTTCCTGGGCGATTACAGAACGCACGACGCACAAGACGCAATTACTCGAACGCAACGCATTCGACACGATTACACGAAACGTAACGCACTCGACGCGATTACACGAAAGTTTCGACTACGCACGACGTCTCGCACGCAGTCCCGAATGGACCACACGCGCGCGCGACGTTTTGCGAGTAGTCCCCAATAACCCTCGCGAAAGGTCCGCAAAACCCGCGTCCCGCGCCCCAGGACCCGATTGCGCGAACCCACCTCTCGGTACCGCGACAATACTGTCCGTCTGGCGCAGAAGACGCCACCAAAAGGATAATTACGCAACACGCAACTATTCCCAACTTCGGGCCTTGCACCCCAGGACCCGATTGCGCGAACCTACTCCTCGATACCGCGACAATACTGTCCGATTGGCGTGAAGGGCACCGCACTAACGGATAACTACACAGAATTACACAACGCGACTAAATCAACGCACGCGATCACACGACATTCACGAAACGCGATCACACGGAACGTACAACCCCTGAATACTACGGCTGACTCTCTGCTGAGCTCAATTCGGCGCTCCCGCCTCGCGGGACGGAATTTACCGCGTAGCTCTAATTACGCAGTGACTGCCGGTCGCGTACGGTTTACCAGGAAGGGCGACCGCGTGTCACTCTCTCGGCCGGACCCTCCGCGAGTTTCTTCCCGGTAACTTTACTCACGATACTCATGCCTCGCGATCTTACGCGCGTCCCGGGCGGGTCTCGACCTCGAGAAAAACCTTACTTGCGTAGGCGGTGTTCGAGTGATGGCCTTACATACTCCTTGTGGCACGGCAGTCGGGGATCCTCGGGATTCGGGACGTCTCTCCTCTCGTCACGCCGACACGACAGTGCCGCTTTCCTGGCCCGGCGGGATCACGCTGGGCCCGCGCGCCCGTGCTTGCAAGCCCCGATCGCCGGTACGCCCTCCGCGAGTGCTGCGCCCGATCTCAGCGACTTCCTCCTGTCGGCGTCCCTCGCGGCTGTTTTACCCTGGCGGCGGGATATTCAAAGGGGCTGTAGGGTCTGGCTGTCCGCGACCTTCGGGCCGGTTACGACCGCCAGGCTGGCCAGGCCGTATCTAGGTCGACCTGCGGCAATGTCCCGGGGCGATTTCCTGGGGCTTCACCCCGGCATCGGTGGCTGATGCGCTCGCCCTGCGAGACGCTCCAAGCAGAATCGGCAAAGGGCCCAAGCGTGACCCGCCTGCTGACCACTCCATCGCAGAACGACTATCAAATATCTCCCTCGGTGCGGCTCAGGCCGTTACAATCATCCGGGGCCATCCACTCGCCACCTGAAAGCTCACAAAATATAAGCCCTAACCGATTATGACGCGGTCGCCCCGCTCCGCTCAGGCAGAGGCGACATCCCGGACGTTCCCCCCTTTTTTTTTTACGTGGAGGAAATCTTCGACCAACTGGGACACGATCGGGGAGCAAGGCAAGCAATCAAACGCACTCGTCGAAACTTCCGAAACGGCGGACTCGATTTGTCGGCCTGCCTGCTTGATCACGTGAATTGCACGCTCACCCTTGCCTACCTGCACTGCTCCTCCCGCTATCACGGAGGGCCCGTCGTCCGAAAGAAGGACGAATTCAACAGCCAGGAGAGATCCGGGCAACGATCCGGTGAGTCGCCTAATTACTCGCTTTGTTCGTTTTGCATTCGTGAGGGAACGGTCCCTCTGGTCCTTCGAACATTATTTGAAATTTCGCGAATCCGGGGAGCGCCCCATACCCCCCCCCCCCCCCCCCGAGCATTGGTCCTTCGAGCCGGATCTTTCTTTCTCGCATTAGAAAACTCCGCCGACCTTTCGCGCGATTCGCCTAATCATTGCTAATTGTCTCGTACATCGTATCGAATAATCGGCGCGTGCACGTTCGCCCCGCGTGATCTCTCTCGTCCTTCGTCGCATGGGCACGTCGCGACAGAGATATCCGCGCAATTGTAGTTTCGCTTGCGCACGTGCCATTATTCAATCGCTACGGCGGAACCCTGCATAATCGTTGCAGGCCCCGTACAAAAATCATTGCTAAACGCGAGCGAATATTCATTCGGAATATTCCATCGCTGTAAATTAATTATTCGAGCTCGAGCCGCCCGCCCCTCCCGACCTTGGCGAGTGGCGCGGTGTTTCGTCCCCCTTTTTTTGTTGTTTGTCTCAGCATTCCGACGTGAGACAATCGAAGTTGTCGTTAGCTCACATGCTCCGTGCGCGTGTACAGACATTCGTGTGTTATTATACTGGCTGCCATCCCCTAACCTCTATCGACCTTTCGAATTGAGACCGCTGGCTTCGTCGTTTTGATCGCACATTCGCGTATTTGTATTTCGCTAACAGCTTTCTTCGTTATTGAACATAATGGCTAATTCGGTTAGAAAACTGACGCGAGTTGTGCGTCCGGAGAATGCGAGAGGTGCACGAGCTTTCCGTGCAAGCACGCACCGACGCAGGATTTAGGAGCACGTTTCTAGCCCGTTTCGCGAGTGTAGCGAAGACCGCGGAGGATTTCGAGGCAACACACCTCAAAGTCATCCAGGACACCTCGGACGCTGAATACGACGTCGAGGACGCGGTCCGGAAGGAATTTAATAAAATGCTTTAGGCCGTGAGGGAGCAGTATCACGCTCTCGCTCCTGCCCAGCAGACGACCACCTCAGCCCCTCAGGCCCCGAGTCAAACTTTGTCGATTCGATTGCCGAAGATATCGCTTCCGCAATTCTCGGGCGATCTTGCGCTCTGGCCCTCATTCATCGCGCTCTATAATACGTCGATTCATGGGAACCCGCAGCTCACCGCCATAGAAAGGTTTCAATACTTGATGGCTTCGTTGAGGGGGGAAGCGCTCTCCGTCGTGAGCAACCTCCCCCTTACCGCGGAAAACTACGCGATTGCATACGACGCGTTATCAAAACAAGTGGAAGCTAGTCGATCACCACGTAGATTTGATGCTCAACGCTAAACCTTTGAAGGCCGAATCGGCCGCCCCATTGCGTGCCCTGTTAGACGCCTTTACAGAGAATACGCGGGCTCTGAAATTACTCGGATTCCCCACCGACGCTTGGGATTACTTACTCTTTAAATTTTTATCAGACAAACTCCCTCGTTCGTTACGGGAGAAGTTTGAATCGGAACATCGGTCGGAGGAGATCCCCCACTATTCCGATTTAATTAAATTTCTCGCGGAGCACTGCCGAGTTCTCGCGTCGATTTCGGGCTCCTCAAGCGCGTCGCCCCCCTCGTCACAGTCAAATGCGTCAAAGAAGGCCGCGTCGACTACTTCGCTCGTTGCTCAAAACGCCGCGTGTCTTAAATGCCAGGAGCAGCATCCGTTGGCTAAATGCCCCGGTTTCCTACAGCTCTCGGCCAAGGAACGGCATAACCTTGCCCGCGAAAAGGGACTATGCCTGAATTGTCTTCGCGCAGGCCATAGCTTGAGAAAATGCCCTAGCTCTTGGACCTGCCGGACTTGTCAGGCGAAGCACCACTCTCTCCTGCATTTCGAGCAGGCTAGCGTCCCGTCTCTCCGGCGGTCACTCCGGTCGTTAACGACACCGCGGCGCCGGTGAATACTGGCGATAAACCGATCGTCTCTATGGCCAACGTTTCGAATAGCGTAGTCGACCGTTCGTGCGGAGACACTCGACGTTCAAGGCAACGCCTTCCCGGTCCGTATATTGCTCGATAGCGCGAGTCAGGCGAACTTCGTTACCGAGAGTTGCCTTCGAAGAGGCGGCTTCGCTCGGACAAGGCATCGCGCGACGGTGTTAGGCGTTAATGAAACTAAGGGGCCTTACCTCGTTCGTTATTCGAGTGCGAAATAGAAACGACATTCGATTCCCGATCGAAGCTACGGTGCTTCCTCGCATCACCTCGCCGTTGCCTAATAACCGAATCGACGCGAAATCGTGGAGTCATCTACGGGGGCTGCCGCTCGCAGATCCGGAATACTATTTGCCCGGCTCTATCGATATTCTGCTAGGGGCGGAATCTTTCGTGTCCGTACTACGCGACGGTCAACGTGCCGGTAAAAATGGAGAGCCGGACGCCTTTAATACAGCATTCGGCTGGGTTTTGATGGGCGCGGTCTCTCTGTCGTTACACGTGCAATCCTTGCACTCCTTTGCCACCACCATCGAATCAATTGATGCCGCGGTGGGGCAATTTTGGAAGTTGGAGGAGGTTCCTTGGAGGAGGGTCGTTTCGTTGTTAAGTATCCCTTCGCATCCGACCCTCCTATCTTCGTAGATTCTCGGCCGATAGCCGTTAATAGATTGCGCGCACTCGAGCGCCGATTCAAGTCAAACGAGGAATTTCGTAATAGTTATAATGGATTCATGCAGGATTATCTCAATAGCGGTCATATGGAATTGGCGAACGAACCACTTCCCTCGGACGGTCGCGTCTACTATTTGCCACACCATGGTGTCTACAAACTCGATAGCACCACTACCAAACTTCGCGTCGTCTTTGACGCTTCGTCGAAATGCTCGAACGAGCTTGCGCTCAACGACACATTACTTAGTGGTCCGAAATTGCAATCGGACATCGTCGCGGTCCTGCTCCTATTTCGCGCGGAACCCGTGGCCCTTACCGCGGACGTGAAACAAATGTTCCGGCAGATATGGATAAGTCCGGAGCACCTCAATTATCAGCGCATCGTCTGGCGCTTTTCGGAGTCGGATCCCATTCTAGATTATCTGCTCAAAACGGTAGCCTTCGGTAACACGGCTTCCCCGTTTCTAGCTATCTATTGCTTGCTTCAATATGAAAATCGCAAAGGGTATCCGCTAGTTTACGCTATACTGCTCGAGGCTCTATATTGGATCCGTTCTTCTCCGCACCGATGGAAGACCTTCGTTCGTAATCGCGTTGTCCGGATACAAGAGAGGATCTCAATATCGGCTTGGGGTCATGTCGCCACTGAATTCAATTTTCCTCGCAAACTCGTGGCTAATTCGATGTGGTGGAGAGGCCCTGAGTGGCTGGTGGATTTCGAGTTCCGCGCCGAGCCGGCTCTTGCTGAGAAATCTCCTCCAAGAGAGGAGGAAAGGATCGTATCCCTCGTCGCACTCGATACACCCAACTCCACATATTCATTATTAGATAGATTTTCGTCGTTAGATAAGATTTGTAGAATAGTAGCGTATCTCCTAAGATTTACAAGTCGATCCGGGGCCAAGCCGGTACCCGCGACCTTGGCCGTGGATCAACTCGAAGCGCATTCGGCGTTATTAGTTGTAGTAAAACTCGCTCCTTCTCTGGATCCAGCGGGCATTCTCAGGGTGGGCGGCAGGCTGATCCACTCGGAATTGACCTTCGAGGCCAAACACCCTGTGTCGCTACCAAATAATCACCGACTTACCGAGCTCGTTATAGAACAAAAGCACCGAGCACATCTACACTCGAGTAGACGCACGCTCCAGTATCTACTCGCTCAACGATTTTGGATCATTGGAGTACCTCGCGCGATTCGACGCGTACTCTCCGGTTGCTATAAGCGTTTCAGAGCGAATCCGCGCCCGATCCAACCCTCCATGGCAGACCTACCGGTCGAAAGAGTTAGAGAAGTCAAGCCATTTTCAATTAACGGCGTAGATTTTGCGGGAACATTCCCGATAATTACTCGTCGAGCTCGGGGAGTCTCTTCCTTTAAGGCGTATGTATGCCTCCTTGTTTGCCTTGCGGTTAAGGCAATCCACCTCGGAATAGCCGTTCCCTCCCCTGACCTGACTCCGCTGTCGATGAATCGTTTGGGTCAATGGCAGCTCGCCCAGTAGTTTTGGATAATCGGAGTACATTCATGTTGGAAGCGCGGACGAGTGGAAGCGCTAAATCCGGGTCGCGATAGCGTCCCGCGCGTCGCCACGGTTTGGGTGGCGGACGGCTCGATCTCGCGTCCCCTGGTGAAGCTGTGCCCTTTGCCTATGGGCACGCTACCACGGGCGACCGATACAGATTAGTAAAAAATACAACACTTTGTATTTTGGTGGGTAGTTCGGCGCTCACGTGTATATAGTTTAGTTGATAAGTCTATTGTTGCATGTTCGCGTTACACATTAGTCTATAAGTTGCTTCGCGTTGTATATATCCGGTAATAAGTTGTTTATCATTGGCGTACCTGTCGAGGCGTTACCGTCGGTAACGTCAAACTCGTGATTTGCGAGTCGCGCGGAACGTTGGCGGATCGCGCTCGATTAGATTGTCAATATTTGCGCGACTCACCCGACTCGTGCTGCCCACCCGCGGGTGGCAACTCCAGTTAAGGAGAACCATTGGTACTTGTTCGCGTCGTGCTTCGCAGGGGCGCGAGCAGGAGAGTCCCAAAGGACACTCATCGTACAACCACCGTAAGACGCACATCCTCGAGTTAACTCGCATCCGAAAGTAACGCCCGCACGTTTGGACAAATCGAGTCCGCCGTTTCGGAAGTTTCGACGAGTGCGTTTGATTGCTTGCCTTGCTTGTCGGCCTGCCTGCTTGATCACGTGAATTGCACGCTCACCCTTGCCTGCCTGCACTGCTCCTCCCGCTATCACGGAGGGCCCGTCGTCCGAAGGAAGGACGAAATCAACAGCCAGGAGACATCCGGGCAACGATCCGGTGAGTCGCCTAATTACTCGCTTTGTTCGTTTTGCATTCGTGAGGGAACGGAATACTATCAACTACAAATAGTATTCCCTCTGGTCCTTCGAGCATTATTGGAAATTTCGCGAATCCGGGGAGCGCCCCATACCCCCTCGAGCAACATCTTAGGGACATTTATTGTTGGACATCTTATAAACGGACATATAGGCATCCTCGGTACATCTTAAGTATATCCTCCCAAGTTTTATGCAGATAAACCCTGGATATCCGAAAATCTCTTGAGATTGCTATATGTGGGATTAGACGCTTCTGGCATTGTAACTACTTTTTCACATGCAACCGTCAGAATAGACGCTTATTCTGATATTCATATATGCCAGTACCGTCAGAGTAGACGTTTCTGGTATTTGTTTGTAACTACTATTTTACATACAACCAGTACCATCAGAGTAGACACTTCCCACACAGCAAAATATATCTGAGATATAGCCAGATATCTTTATGTCTACAATTTTAAGTCAAATCTGAGATATCTTATTTTCAGATATTCACAGAATATCCGCAAGACATCATTACTTAATATCACATTATATCTTTGAAAAAGACATCTGTGCAACATTTGCATTCAAATATATGGCCGATTCACAGTTAGCTCTTATATTTTATAAAAATCAACTCATCAAGTTTATTCGCAGCCAATAAAACAATCCGAGAAGACTTGGACGCCGTACCGATTCGTCCCGACGAAAGCCACGCGCCACGAGGGAATTTAGAAAATTTTCACTTGGGCAGCGCCGGAGGTAACTGCGGTGCGAAAGCAACATGCCGCGAGGGGACTTAGAAAATTTTCACTCGGGCGAGCGCTAGTAACATGCGCTGCCGCGATGCGGCTACATGAGCCAGTACCTTCTTGTAAGCAAAAATCCTTACGCACTAAGGTAAAAGGCGAGTCTGTGAGATACTTGGCTCTAATATTTTTCGTGATATCCGAGATATCATATCTGCAGAGATGGCAAAATGCAAAATATTGGAATAGTATCGAAGCATATTTTTGAATTTATTGCGAATTTTTATGAAAAGAACTTCTTTTATATCTGAAAAAGGACTCAGAATTGGTGATATAAAAATGAAATTCTTTTGAACTCTCAAGAATCATTTTAGAGCAGAGAATGAATACGGAAAAAGAATTAATTTCATAAATCAAGAATTTAAAAAAAATTCTTCTTTTCTTCTTGCTATTTGGGTTGTATGTAACATATCTGCTTTTAAATAAGGCATAGATATATATGCAGAATCAGATATCATATCTGAGATAAAATTATCATTTTATAATCTTGGAGATGTCTCTGAGATATTCTTATGATATCTTGCGCAATCAGATATTCCGTTATTCAGATATCTTCTAGATATTTTGGTGATATATTTTGCTGTGTGGGTTCTGGCATTTGTAACTATATACTATTTCACATGCAACCAGTACCGTCAGAATAGACGCATCTGGCATTATATTATTAGAATTATTAGGTGTTCTTCTGAATGGACCACCCCTCCGATTGGGATGGGGTTTTGCAGATGATTTTGTTACAATATCTAGAGATTATTTATTGATGTCCTATCTTCGGATTTTCTATAGTTTTCTAAATTTTAACCTTTTTTTTGTTTCCATGGAAGAGGAGAAATGCCTCGCGCATGGGGTGTGTGGGGCTTGCACCCACTAAAAACCCTCTCCCTAAACATAGCACGGAGGACTACAGTCACGTCACACGGAAGACACGAGGCATTACATCATGTGATCTAAATTTTAACCTGACAATCATAAAAATGCGGGCAATCCTAAGATTGACTAATCAATTCTGCCGAACGGCCAAGCATCTTGGTCAAAATTTTGTAGTAATTTGCTGATATGTGTGTATAGACAGTACACAAATAGGCGGGGAAGGGGCTCCACCATAAAAAAACTAATCTAACTCTCAGCCTATCTCTAGAAACTGCTTTAATCAAGACGCTTGGACATGCCGCAGGATTGATTAGTCATTCTGCAGAATTGACCAGTCAATATCCTACAAATGCCTCGTTTCCGCATCCGAACATATGTGTGGATGCAGTGTGGGTTCCGCCAATATTCGCCGCTCGAAGCTCGACGGCCGAGTCGTCGTCATGATGTGCCTCAGGAGCATCTCTATACAATAAATATGCTTACAAATCATATAGTTACAAATCATACATTCCGCTAAATTGTCATTAAAATATTTTAATTTTTATAAATAATTAAACATTTATATGCGGAACACGTATAAATCAAGAGACACGGTAGTGAAAGAGAGTTAGGTTTACTAACCTTTTTAAGATCACATACCTTAGCGTACAAAAATCTAATCTAAAAATCCATCTAACATAGTCTAACATTATCTTTTCTAATACACTTTTTTCCCCCCAACCCCCACCTCGTATTCTATATACCACTCTTAACTAGATACTTAAATAATATCTATCTTCTCCTAAAATCGTTTTTTTTTTTTTTTTTACATATCCTTTCACCTAGACCCCATACCTTATTAACTGCTATCCTACCTTTCCTACTCAATTCTTTTATATGATTCGTGTAATTTCCTTTCCTGGACTTGGTTAACGGATGCGTGTGTGAGTGGATGCGGTAGGCGATTGCGGTATAGCGTATTGCGATTAGCTGCGTACAAGGTTTGTTTTGGCGATAGGTATAAGGCGAGAGGAGAGATAAATTGCGGAAGAAGCGGTAAGATTGGAGGGAAATAAGGAATTATCGAAAGAAAGGTCTACTTAACGTGACAAAAGTACGTCGAAGTTTGTTGAGGTTAGGACAGAGAGGGGAAAGGATAGGCTAGGGATAATATAGGCAATCTGCTTCTCTTTTCCTTAGCATCGTGTAACACTGCCCGAACGTATTCCTAGGAAAAAGGCAGGTGGCGCAAGGCGATCGGCGAAGGTACAATTGCTGGAAGGAAAGAGGAAGATGGCGGAATATAGTGACGGATCTGAGGAGAGGGTGGCGTGCGGTACAGCACACTCAAAGATGCGGGAGGAGAAGAAGGTAGAGGAAAAAAGAGTCATGGAAGAGGCGAGAAGAGAGAGATCAAATTCAACGAGCATTGTGGATTGTTTACAATGGTCTAATAAGGAAGATGAAATGAAAATTGCGAAAAGAAAGAGATGCGAGAGGGAGGCGGAGGATATCTTCAAGAGGGGCAACAGAACAATTAGAACTCCACCAGAAGTGAAGAGGTTCGAGGCTGAGGGGAAGAAGAGAGAAGAGGAAGGTGCAATAATGGCAATTTTGAGAGAAATAAAGGATGAAATGGGAGATATGAGAAAGGAAATGAGTGAAGTCAAAGCTAAAATGTATAGGCTGGAAGAAAAGTGGGAGATGAGGGAGAAAAGGCTAGAAAGTAGGCTGGATAAAATGGAAAAAAGAGTAGAAGATTTGGAGCGACAAAGAAACGGTGAAAACTGGGAAAACGGAAATTTAACTGAAGAGGTGGCGGAGAAAGCAATCGATTTGCTGAGGAAAAAGGATGGTGGTAGGGAGTTACAAGCAGAGAAGATCATGGATGGGACTATGGAGGAAGTAAGAAAATTGAAAAGAACAATAGAGGAAAAGGAGAGGAAGGAAAGGAAAAATAATATAGTAATAAGAGGACTGAAGAAGGTGAATAACGAGAAAGGAAGTATTAAAAATGCAGCATGTGAATTCCTCAACAAAGAGTTCGACGTCAGGGAGAAAGTGAAAAAGGTACAGGTTGTAGGTAGAGAAGGAAAGGAGGTGGTAATTGTGGAGCTGTACGATTGGGAGGTGAAAGAGAAAATAATGAAGGAGAAAAGGAAATTAACGGGCAGGAGAATATACATTGATCACGATATGTCGCAGGAGGAAAGAGACGTGCAGAGAAAGCTGAGAGAGCGCGCAAGAAGCGAGAGAGAGAGAGAGACGGGGAGGAGCGTGAAAGTAGGGTATAGGAAAATAAATATAGATGGAAAACTATACGTTTGGAATGATGATGTGAGGGATGTTAGAGAAAAGAAAAATTTCTAGGAAGTAGCCAAGAAGAGAAGACGATAAAGAAACGGACGGTAGAGAAGGATAAGAAGAAAAGGGAAAAGAGAAGCAGAGGTGAAAATGATAAATTAGGTAGAAAGATAATGTTTTGGAACGAGGCGGAGGTAGGGAATAAAGGGAAAGATTTCTGGAAATTTATATGTAAGTACGATTTCATTAGACTGTGTGAAACATGGGTGGATAAAGAAGGGCGGGGAAAGTTAAAAGAAAAACTCCCAAAAACGCACGATTGGGAATGTAGTTTTGCAACTAAAGATAAGAAGAAGGGTAGAGCAAAAGGGGGCTTTATTATAGGTAAAAAGAAAAATTGGGGAGATCAGAACACGAAAATTATATGTAAACAAGAGAAGGGGATGTTAATCTCGGAAATCGTGGAGGGTGAGGAAATTAAGTACATTATATCGGTATATAATAAGAAGTGCTGGGATGATTTAAAAGTAATATTGGATAATGTGACAGAGGGAATCGATGGGGAGTTTATGTTAATAGGGGGAGACTTTAACATTAGGATCGGCGAACTGGGGGGTGGAGAGGAAGAAGACGGCGGGGTGGAGAGAAAAAATAAAGATAAGTTGGTAAGTAATGGTGGAAAGAGGCTAATAGATTTAATACAGGATAAAGGCTGGTACGTTCTGAACGGTACAATGGTAGGCGATTGGGACGGAGAATATACGTTCGTAGGAGCAAGGGGTAGTTCCGTAATAGACTACGTCTTTTGTAATGAAAAAGCGCGGGATTTTGTGCGAGAATTCAGTATAGGGGACAGTGTGGACTCGGATCACATGCCGTTGACGGTGACGTTGGAGGGAGGCGGAGAGGAAGAGGGAGAAGAAGGAGAGGAAGAAAGAAGAGAAGAGGAGATATGGAAGACCTGTTGGGACAAAGAAGCAATACAGAAATATAGGGAAAGCACGGATAGTATAATATGGGAACACGACCTGCAGGGGTCGGTGGAAGATAAGTGGCAGAAGCTGAAAAATATAGTGCAAGAGGCCCTGGTAAAGAGAAAGCTGAAAACTGTTAAGAGGGAACTAGGGCACAAAGACAGGTGAGACAGGCAGTGTATAAGAAAGAAGAGGCAGGTGCATAGACTTTACAAGAAATGGAGAATGGGTAAGGAAAGAAAAGACAAGTTTCTGGAGGAAAAGAGGAAACTGAAGGAGTTGGTGGAGCAGAAACAAAGGGAGAAAAGGGAGGAAGAAGAGATTGAGCTAAAGAATCTGAGGAACGTGGCACAGGTATGGAAGTTTATCAATAGAAAAAGGAGGAAGAAAGTATGAAAGGAAGCTAATATAAGGAAGGAGGTGTGGAAGAAACACTTTATGGAGTTACTGGAGGGCACGGTTGTACAGGTGGACGATAGTAACAATCCTAGGGAGCCCTCGGGGGCACAGGAATATCAAGGGGAGGAGATGCCGTGTGAAGAGGAGATACATGAGGCTGTGAAAAAGTTAAAGACAAAAAAGGCAGCAGGAGTGGATGGTATTTCCATGGAAGCATGGAAATACGGTGGCAGGGCTGTCAGAGATGGTCTAGTAGAGCTGCTGAGACAGATATGAACGGAGGGAGTCCTCCCGAAGGATTGGAAGACGTCCATAATCGTGCCCTTACATAAGAGAGGAGACCAGGAGGTCGTTGGAAACTACAGGGGAATATCTCATCTTTGCTCGGCATACAAGATCTACGCGGAGATTCTTAGGAATAGATTAGAGCAGGAGGTGGAGAGACTGGGATTACTAACCGAGAGCCAGGCAGGTTTTAGAAGGGGAAGATCTACAATGGACAATGTCTTCATTCTGAACCATCTGGTGCAAAGGGAGAAGATGAAAGGAGGGAAGGAGAGTAAGATCTATGCACTTTTCGTGGATTTGAAGGCGGCGTTCGACAATGTGGATAGAGAACAACTGTGGTCAACCCTAAAGGATAAGGGAGTAAATTTGGATATTATAAGGAGATTGGAGAAAGTCTATGAGGATACGGTGGTTACCGTAAGAACAAAGGAAGGGCTGACGGATGAGTTCAGGACGCACAAAGGAGTTCGCCAAGGCTGTGTGCTGAGTCCACTTCTGTTTGATCTGTCGCTTTTCCTATATCTGCGATATAGGAAAAGCGTTAAAGGATAGGAACATTGGAGGGGTGCCGTTACTTAATAACAGGATATGGTCGCTGGAATATGTCGACGACATGGTGTTTGTGGCGAAAAATAGGGTTGCGTTAATGGACATGATAGGCACGTTAAGAAGATTGTTAAAGAAAAAGAAATTGTCATTATGTGCGGATAAGACTAAAGTTATGGTTTTTAATAGAGGAAATAAGGAGAAAAAGGAGAGGTGGAAATGGGAGGATAAGGAATTAGAAAAGGTCCAGACATTCAAATACCTGGGCTTTGTATTTAATAATAAAGAAAATTATAAGGATCATATAAAAGAGCTGAGTTGAAAAGGAAGGATGACAGCCAATAGAGTCTGGGGATTGGGGGAAAGGATCTGCAAAAACGACTTCTGTAGGAGATGGATGTTATTTAAATACTTACAAGGAAACCCACGGAGGTGTCCCACTCCGATCTTGATGAGCTTTATATATGTTGTTGTGTAGACAAAAATAAGAGATACGTCTTTTTTTATACGTGCCCATACGCATGTTTAGAGAGTGAACACCCCTTCGGAAAAAATCGATTTTTCTCTTTCGGGCCGAATATCTCCGAAACTATAAGAGATAGAAAAGTTTTCAAAAATGTAAATTAAATGGCTTCAAAAGTACTTTGAAATAATAACAAAATATTTTTTTTATTTCTTTTATTTTTTAACATACCCCCGCCACCAATACATTTTTTTCAAAATTTTAAAATTTTTTGATTACCAAATAAAAGGTTGTTTTTTTACGAATTCAACCATGTATGAGAAAGTTATGTTACGATAAACCATTTTTGAGAAATAATTATAAACGCCTCTGTACACACTTTATCCGTGTCCGCCTATGCGCTCGATTCTTCATGCAACGCGTTCTGTTTACATCTTCGCGTACTTACACCTAATAGAAGATGACTAATACATTTGGAGGACATTCTACGTAATCATGGAAGTTTTTATCGTGTTCTAGAGTCTAGACATAACAACTGAATCATAGATAAGATTAATTGTAAGTAATGTAAATTAAATCATGCGCGACGCATATCAAATGTGTATGTTTTTAATTTGAGACATCACAAGATGACTTACATAGTCGCATAGAATATAAAATGTTACTTTGCATTAGTTTCATTCGTGACAGTGTATTATATCGTGTACTATTAATCGCTGCAATTTTGTAGGTATGTATTGATATTTTGTAAATGTCTATTAATGTTTTTACTTCTCTTACAATTATATACACTCGCAATCAGGCTAGAAGTTTTGGCAGAGAGATGTCTTTCTCATAATTGGCCTATTGATAATCAGCCCTACAGGTTTAGGCAGAGGGGAAGAATACTTCAATGAAAATTAATAGGTGTTTCAAGATAGAGGTAACTAGATTTTAAACATTTGTGTAAATGATGGAATAAAAGAACTAATATATATATGAAAATTGTCTAATGTAATATACAATTTTAGTTCACAAGTCATGGAGGAGAAAGAGGAAGACAAAGAAAGGAAGAAAAAGGACAAAGAATAAAATAAGAAAAGAAATATATAGGCATATATAGATATATTTATTTACTGACAGTGAATCATTATATAAATATTCTATTAGTGCTCTTTATTAATTATATAAATAAAAGAAGTTGTGTATAACAATATAACAATATAATTGTGTTACAATGTGTAATTGGTTAACAACATAATAATACAATAAAGTTACATAAATAAAGTTTTACAAATAATAAATGTAAATATAATATTTATGGTTCCAAATTATAATTATAACACATGTGATGGTCGTGAAAAAAGTGTTGTATACAAAGAGATTTCTTACACCATGCGCAAGTAATTATAGCAATACCGCCGCAAATATGGCACGTTGGTTTAAAACTTTTTTTAAAACAAAAATCGACTGGGTTTAAAGTGCGCTGGTCTATGTTCTATATAACCGCTTTTATGCCATGCATATTTAAATAAATCTCTAAATCTCGGCGATGAAAATTGGAAATAAGTTAATGATTGTAATTTTAATATAGCGTCTCGTGAATGAAGATTGACTTCTAAATCTAGAAGCATGACAATATCCGAAAAATGTTTTACAAAATTTTTCCACATGCGAAAACCATACACATCTAACGGTTGTCTTTGACCAGTTGTCCCTGCTGGTATAGTTAGAAAAATAGAATCTGCAGCAGATTCTGGTTTATTTCTTTCAATTACATTTGGGCAATGCCCAGTCCAAGAATCTAATAATAAAACTGATTTAGGACCAACGTTTGGAAAATAAACTTCTCTTAACCAAATCTCAAAATGGTGTGAAGTTAATTTTCCAGACTTGGAGGCTAAAACAAAAATATTGTTTTCTCGAAACATTGTTTCCTGTACTCTCGGACCGAATGACCCAGTGGGTTCTTTTAAAACAATAAAAAGAGGTGATAATAATCGACCATCGCCTGAAATTGTTGGTTGTATAGTGTAACTATGTGTAGATGCCGATATCGATTGTGCTGCGACTTCAATTTCTTTTGTACCTTGAATTGCTAAAGAACGACCACTATAAAGTTCTAATTGAAATCCACTTTGGTCTGAATTATATATATTTTCCATTCCATAACGCGTTATATAATATTTAACATTTTCGATACACCTATTGCTTTCTATTTCCAGAGTTTCTTTTGATTGTATAATCTTTTTTGTAATAAATTTTGTGATTTTACGGGAAACAATATTATGTGCTGCGACCCGTTTTCCTTCGGTCTCGCCAGCCGAAGGGGCGTTGCCGCAAATTACCCGTAAAAGACGGTAGCTTCCCGGTATCCGCGAAAGTAATTTCTCGGCGAAATATTCCAATGGGCGCCAGGTGCGATTACGCGCACCACGTTTTGCTAACTCAATTCAATACGCGATTACCCAACGCTAACTCAGGGTGTCAGTTCGTTGTCGGGGGAGGTGAGGAAGGAGCGTAGCGCAATCAGCACACAGCAAATAATAAGATAAAGAATATAATATATTTCATAAATGAAACAGAACTCGGTAAACGAAACGATAACGAATATGATATATTTCATAAGCGAAACAGAACCCGGGAATTACGCAACGAGCGAGAATTCGCAGGACCGGTAATGTGTTTCATAACGAAACCAAACCCGAACGAACGAGAGTTATGTGTCGCAAACGAAATAGGCTACGGTAATCGCGCAACAAACGAGAATTCGCAAGACCGAGGGTACTGTCCCGCAATACATAAGGCGAAGTACCCGGCAACCGGTCCGCGAGGACACATACACGAATATACGGCGGAATTCACAAGATCGTGACCGCGAACAGGCAACGCAATGCCTCAATCACCACACGATACCGAATTATTCCGGCCGTATGGCCGCGAAACTCCCCGCTGAGCGAACGCGACGATATTTGCCCGCACGGAGACGACGCAATATATCCGCGAGGCTCTTCAGGAGCGCGGCGCAATACCTCTGTCGAAACGCGCCCCTAACGCGCCCGATATTCCGCGACACTCGCCACGTACGCGGCAGAATGTCCGATAGTTCACGATAACACGATACATCCGCGACGATATACGCGATCAACACGTCCGCGACAACGTACACGGCTTTCCACGACACGCACGCAATACCGTATAACGCATACGGCACGCCTCGATTCACGAATACGCAATTTCACACGCACACGATACGTCTCCGTTCACGAACACGCAATTGCACATGCACACGATTTGACTGCCGGCCGCGAGAGCTTCCGAGGAGGGCTTTATGAGACTTTTCCGGGCTCGATCTCGGCCACCTTGCGATCACACACTCCGCTGGAATGCAGGAGTAATCTCACCGGCACTCGCAACAGCGGGAGCCGGTAGCCACGTGCAGGATATAACCTGAGCGACACAACGGTACTCTAATCGACAATCACGCGCGACAATTAGTCGGACCGAGATCGAGCTCTAATTACCGTGGTAGCACCGGAGTGGAGATCTTACAAGGTCGCTCGCTGTTGCTCGGCTGCGTCGGGACACTTTTCCGGGGGTGGCTCCTCGGCTGCGGCTGATTCGACAGTGACGAGTGACCGGCCCGGCGGGACCACGCTGGGCCCCCGCGCATGCGCCTCAAGCTCGCAATTTTCCGCCCTGCCGTAATGTGGCGCGTGCCGCTTAGAGTCCCTATAATAAGAGTCTGGACAGTCTTGTCAGACTTTTTATTGGCCCTTGGACTGCTTTGAAGCAAAATGGCAGAACCAATCGAGCATTCCATATCCCCACTTCGAGTACCATGTGCGTGTAGTAAGATTTGAATTTGGACTTGGATTTAGAAAATAAATGCTAATTTTGAGAGTAGAATTTGTGTTATTTATTACAAAATACTGACAATTTATAATAATAACTTTACTTATATAACTGATTATACTAATTATATTAATAGATATAACATATTTTAAATATTACTTAATAAAATAACACATGGTAAGGCATTTTATTTAACAATAAAATTTTAAAAATTTTATTTAACAATAAAATGCCTTGCCATAGTGGCACTACTATATATAGATGCTTTTAAGCGTCCTTTTTGGCACTCTATTTTAATTCTGAATCGAATAAATCGTTTCATTATTATATCAGAAATATTGTGACAATTTTTTAGTGTGTTACATTCCACATGTGTCATTTTATCTAAAAAAAATTTTACCAAATCACAATTAACGTTTTTTAAATAAGGTATGTATCGTCGAATAATAATTTCCATTTTGTAAAAATAATTAAATGTTTCATTATTTACGAAAAATAATGTCTTTGTTCGGTAACATTTAAGGCGTACTAAATTTGAAAATTTTATGTTAGGATTATATGTCTTTGATCCTGCAGAATCTAAACAGTTATCGCAAATAACATTTGTGTTACATATTCTAGACAAAATATAACCGCTTGCATTATACAACGAGTTCATTTCTAAATTATTCAAAGAAATAAACCTGTTTTCAACTTCAAGGGGAATTACAGGAACCTCTTGACTCATATTTGTTTTACAAGAACGTATCCTTGTCAAGGAAAAATGAGAAGTTAAGACACCGTCATCTTGTTCATAGCTAGTATTTTCCAATTTTTGTAAATATTGAGACACGCTTATAATCTTCAAACTTTGCTTAAACTGTATACAATTTGGAATAGGAAACTTTTTTCTAATGTTAGAGAACAAATTCTCTACGCAGTCTTGCGTAAATCGCCCTCCTAATACAAATAAATATCCTCGATCATTAATTAGATATTTTGTAAGTTCGATGAGAGATTGTGTTGAGATCATGATTCCAGCTTGTACAGGTTTAAATTTTTTGTCTTTACCAATTTCCATATCTCTAAACAAGTCAATAACAGACTCTAAAAATTTGATTTTTTCATTAAATATTTCCTCAGATTTTTCATTTTCTGCTTTCTTCCCTAACGCTACTAATGGAGTTCGCGAGGTGATTAATGTGAACCATTTTGAGGCTATTTCTATAAATAGAGCTGTTGTTTTATAATCATCTTTTTTTTGTTCATGTCCTAAAAAATTTAATGCACCACTAACTTCTCTATCTATCATACTAGTTGCTTTGCTAACTTTCATTTTATTAAAGTTTGATAATTTAATAACATCTTTGTTTATTTTTGGTGCAAGTTTGAACAATAAGTTTTCTTGTTCATTTACTAGTTCCTCTAGATGAGTAAATTGAACAATATTTGAAGACAATTGATTAGACTGTTTAAACTGATTTGGTAGCATGATAACTTTGTTATTAATTAAAGTTGCTCTAAGGTTTTTGATGAGATGTGGACCATCAGCAAAAAAGAATAACTTGCGTTTGTTATCAATTGGATGAGGGATGGAGTTTTGAATTTTTGAATATCTACCGGCATGAATGTTTGAAAAAGCTCTCCACATGGCTCGATTCACTCCTCCCATATCCGACGTAACGCTATGTACGTAGAGCCCTATGGACTCAGCCTTCTCAATAATTTCTTCAATAATGGGTTTTAAGTGTGCACCATCAAATCCGTCAGGAGTGTAATAATAGGCAATTATTTGCTTCCACCGAATAAATATACCTCCAAGCATGAAAACTAAACCATGCGTAGCTAAGGATTTTTCTCCTAGTATAGAAAACCAACAAAGAAGAAAGACAGAATAAAAAGCATATTAAAGACAAATACAAAGGATCGATCACGTAATTTCACGTAAAACTTTTCACGTTTCCGCCGTAGGGAAAAAGTTACGTGATCGCTACGTAGAATTTCAATTTGTACCGTGAGGAGCAAAAATGAGTTCTTTTTTCGGTGTAGATAAGCGCATTATTTCTACCTTCCAGCCAATTGCGAGCCTAGAAATAGTGCACTTATCTACACCGAAAGGGAACCCATTTTTGTCCCCCAGAAAAATTTTATACACAAAAAAGTAGCATAAAATTAGGATAATTTTATAGATTTACCATGACTATTAGGAATGGTAGCATGTCCAATAAAAGAATTTGTTGATGGATCGTTTTGTATACCAGGAGTAAGACTGACTTCATCGAGCGCTAACATGCAATCTCTTTCTCTATCGTCCTGAAATTGTGATATTTTATCTTTTAAAGCTTCAAAGATGTCATTACATATCCCTGGTTGAAAATTAATTGTTTCAATGCTCCTCCTAAGTGTACGTGTTGATGGCAGAGGTATATTTTGTTTTATAAGCTCATTGTAGCCATTTTCGGAACAACAAAATTTTAAGCGAAGTGCCTTTTTTATTGTTTCTTCAGACCATTTATGTATTCCTCGTGTAGGAGAATCTCTTTGAAGCCATTCGATTTGGTCGTTGTTGAAAACTTTACGTAGTGTTTCGGAGGATTTCAACAAACTTTTTTCAATACGAAATCTTTTTAATTTTCTTATTCGTTGTAGCAGGTTTCTGTTCGTTTTCTCAGCTTTGTGAACGACTACGTTAGCGTCATGAAGTTTTTTATTCGCTTCTTTGAGTTTTCTTTTTAACTCTTCTATTTCCAATGAAGCAGACCCCGCCAAACTTAATTCACCGTCATCTGACTTGGATGTTGCTGCGTCATGAAATTGAATGGATCTTTCTTGAATATTTATTTGTTCAGTATCCTCCATGTTGTATCTCTGTGTTGTACAAGTTTCTTCTAATATATCCGATATGATAGACGTCTTGTGAAGTTCTTGAAAGTGGTTTACCTATTAAAAACAATTTTTCTATAAATTCTACATTCATGACAATTTTAAAAATAAATAAACATACTGTATGAGATGACTTTTCCTTATTTTCTTTTTTTTTTGAACAATAGGAAAAATTGTTGGCACAGCATTGTGTTTTAACTTTCTTTTCCCATCGATTCGAGGTTTCTCCCACATATCTTCAGCAAAATGGACCTAAAAAAATACCATACCTTTACTTATATAAATATCTATAATTTTAATTTATCAATTACGTATACAATACATTGTATACTTACTTCACAAATATGTGAGTTTGGAGAAGGTTTCCAATTCTTCCGGCCTATTTTTGACACCCATAATGTCCTCCGTTCTTCATTGGATGGAAATCTTCTTAGTGAAAAACCTTTTTCACTGTTATTATTGCATCCAACGACACAACAACCAGTCATATTTTCTGCGAAGTAATAACATTTAAATTATTAATAGATGTAATGATTGATGAGAAGGTTAGACTATCATTTTTGTTACTTCACAATGTCTGTATATCTGCCTTTATTTATTTTTAACTTAATAAATTTAAAACATAATCTATAGGCTCATCTGTTTATAGTAGATCAGTTTAAAAACGTCTTATATTTTTTGATATGCAACTGCAGTTCGACCGCGTGCATACATACAATGTATATATACATCGATAACTAGAGTTCCTAGAATAAGAGTCTGACTACCGCCATTTTGCTTCAAAACCAAAGACTGTCCAGACTCTTATTATAGGGACTCTAGTGCCGCTCCGTTCGCGGCACCGCTCAATCCGCTGCCTGCCCGCGGTATTTTCAATTGGCTGTTCGACTGCGGGCCCACTTCAGGATCAGCCGGGCTGGCCAGGCCACGGCTACGCTGCTCGGTGCCCTTGGTACCGTCGGGAAAGGCGTCTGGGTCGTGCACCCGCTCTGCAGTAGCGGTGCCGTACCCCTCTATATATCTGCTGCGGCGGGCTTAGATGTACTGGGCGAGACATTCCTTGCGCCTCCGCGGCGGTGGGCCCCAGCGGTCCGCCCGTCGGCCAACCACTTCGCCTAGCGCTCCTCAAGCGTCCGTCCTTCCCTCGTTGCGACATGAAAGTCGTTACAGATCTCCGTCGTTGATCCCACGCTCCGGCACCACCTGTCGCACTTACATCTAGCTTACAGAAAAGAACGATTATTAGCGCTATTAGCCCTCCTCTACTCGTGTCGAGGCGCCATCCCCGACCTTCCCCTCGGCCGAGCTACCGCCTGGGAGGTAGACGCGACAATGTCACGTCACAGTGCATTCTTAAATCTTCTTACCCATTCTTTTGATGCTGCAAATTCTGGTGCATTAATCTCCTGTTGCGCTTTGAGGGCCCATCGAGCAATATCAACATCGTGAATAATTACTCCTTTCTCAACACCTTCTTGGAATTTATCTAATGTAGGGGAGACCGGGGCTAAATGACCCTAGGGGTATGTTGCGCACGTTGCTTTTTTTAATGTTTATCTTAAGAGGAATAATGAATAAAAAATCGCAAAATGATCCTTTTAGAACATAGCTACTCTTTTCTGAGTTTCATTAAAATCGGAATAATATTGCAGTTAAAAAATAAAAAAAACTGATTTAGTAACAGCAAAGTAAAATTTCGAGCCTCTCGAAATTTTGTATTAATATTCTCTATCGTCAGTGAATAAAGTTAAGCGGCCTGTTACTAGTTAGAATGAAGTTTCTTGCAATTGTATAATATATTGTTTCGTGTAATAAATACAATTCTCATTCAAAAAATGATTGAAATAGAGTACATAAACGGCCAGGATAAAGTTGGCCCATAATTAGTGCAATGAGGTTAGCGCCGTGGCGCCCTAAGCACAGCGCTCGCAGTAGTGACAGTAGCCCAGTAGTAAGTGTAGTAACAGTACCGGATAAGATAACCTAGGTAAGTATCAAATTTGTATACACATATTTGTTTAAAGTATTTGTGTCAAACAAACACAGTCGAATAATTACAATTTATGAATGATATAAGTTTTCGATCTTATTGAAGACTGGATGTGATCGCTTTACTTTTGGAGGTTATATTGTATTAGCCACTTTATATAACTGTTATTAATATTTGAAGATGTATTTTTATGTCATCTTTATCCATTATTATGCATTTTTGTACATATTTTGCATGCATCTTGTATGTTTTTAAAATATAATTTTGTTTCAAAAATATATAGGATATCGATACTATATAATACATACTTTCATTTCAGATCTAAAACTGAAGCTTCTCATAAAATCAAAATGAGAAATTACATTAAAAAAACTAATAGAGCCTCCACACTAAAGGACATAGTGATAGAAGCTATTAAAGAAGTTGTAGACCGTGGCAATAGCTACAATATGATATCAAGGACTTATAACATACCAAGACGAAGTCTAGTCAGGTATTGCAGACAATATAGAGATATAATAACTACATCTGGAGCGAGTCCATCAACCGAAATGATAGATATAAGTGTTGGGTACACAAAATGTAAACGAAATAAAGTTTTTAATACTGACGAGGAAGATAAATTGGAACGATACATTCTAAAGTGTAGCAATATTTATTTTGGATTGTCACCGAAAGAAATTAGAAAGTTAGCATATCAATATGCTATAGCTATTAAAGCAAACATCCCTGAAAGTTGGACTAAAAATCAAAAAGCCGGAGAAGATTGGTTCAGTAAATTTATGAAACGTCACAGCGTATTAAGTTTAAGAACACCTGAAGCAACAAGTTTAGCTAGAGTTACCAGCTTTAATCGCAATAACGTTGAATTGTTTTTTAATAATTTGACAAATGTTATGACACGTTTTGAAGTGCAATCGTATGATATATGGAACATGGATGAAACTGGAGTATTTACGGTACAGAAACCAAATAGAGTGGTGGCAAGACGTGGTAGAAAACAAGTTGGATATATAACTTCTGCTGAGAGAGGACAGCTTGTCACATTAGCTTGCACAGTATCGGCTACTGGAGCTTACATCCCACCATTTTTTGTATTTCCCCGAGTTCATTTCAAAGATTATTTCATTTGCGACGGTCCTGTGGGTAGTTCTGGGGGAGCAAATCCATCTGGGTGGATGAATGAAGATCTATTTCGTTTATACTTGACTCATTTCGTAAAGCATGTGAGGTGCAATCAAAGTAATCGCGTTCTACTTTTACTAGATAATCACGAGTCTCACTTATCAATAAGTGCTATTGATTTTGCAAAGAAAAACGGTATTATAATGCTATCATTTCCACCACACTGCTCTCATAAAATGCAGCCGCTGGACATTAGCGTTTATGGTCCACTAAAAAAATATATAAATACTGCGATGGACTCATGGATATTAAATCACCCAGGCAGAACTATTAGTATTTATGATATTCCTGGTATTATTAGAGATACTCTACCCGCAGCTCTAACACCTTCCAACATTACGGCAGGTTTTAAAGTAAGAAAAATTATGGTTTTTGTAAGTAATACTGAAACACCTTTGTGTATACATATGTATGACTCATAATTTTTATTTTTTATTACTGTTTTCAAAATTTTTTTGCAATTGCATATAAAATTTATAATTTAAATTAAATTATAAATTTTTCAATATTAGACATCAAAGTTGATCAATACATATTTTTTTTGCAGAAGCCAGGTATTTATCCATTAAACCTGAATGCATTCACAGACATTGACTTTGCCCCATCAGAAGTGACAGACAGAGCTGCCCCAACTCAAGGAGGAAATGCAGCAACTCAAGAAGAAAATATAATTTCGGTAGCAGATGTAAGTGAATAATAGACTGTATTAATATGTTTTATATTAGATTCTCTAAACGCATTTATTTTTATATGTACAAAGGCACAAACTATGACGGAAGAGTTGAGTTTCAATATCGTACTATTTCATAATGAAGACAATGACGTTGGACTAGAAATAGACCATGCGATAATGCAACCTGGACCTTCAACATCGTGTGAATCCGTATCAGTTCCGGCTGATCAAGGCAAGTCATAAATTATATGATTATTGTGTTGCGAATGTCCAATAATAATTAACTCACGTATTAATTGTTATAATACTTTTAATATTGCACTCAGATAGATTTTACATGTATCTGTTAGCAGGGCGCGGTTCTTTCTGGTTCAACGTAGAGCCATCTGTACTACAGACTGGATATAAAACTAGTCCCTAGGTTTTATCTTAAATGAGAGCGCATGGATATTACCAACTTAAAAATAAAATATAGAATAAACTGTTATGTTGACTAGTTATTAAATAATTATGCTTAAAGAATCTCAACACTCTCCCTTATTTAATAACTTACAAACTCCGAAATTATTACATAATTGTTGAAATCGGTTAGCAAACAAAGGCTTTGTAAGTATGTCCGCAAGTTGTTTCTCTGTATCTACTTTTGAAATTGTTATTTCACCGGCAGTAACTAGTTCGCGAACAAAGAAATGTCTTATACGAATATGTTTCGTTCTTCGATGATACTCCGGATTATTGGCAAGTCGAATGGCAGCTTCATTGTCCACTTGTAAATCAGGCGTTGCGTTCAATTGATTAAGTTCAGTTAAAAGCCTCTTAATCCAGATGATTTCTCGTGCTGCCTCACTGGCTGCTACAACCTCAGCTTCTGTTGTGGATATTGCAACCGAAGTTTGTCGTTGACTAATCCAGGTAATAGGTGCACCGGAATATAGACAGAGTACACCCGAAGTAGATCGTCCTGTGTCAAGATCACCACCATGATCTGCATCGCTGTAACATTCTAAAACACCTTTACTCATATTAGACTTGTAAATAATTCCATAGTCAGTGGTGCCTTTTAAATAGCGAAAGATCCTTTTAACTCTGATCATATCTCGTTCTTCTGGATTTTCGAGCTTTCTTGATACTACTCCAACAGCATATGCGATGTCAGGTCGAGTTCCACACATCAAAAACATCAGAGCTCCAACAGCTTGTCTGTATGGAAAGTCAGTGTTAAGAGGACTCTTCTCAGTATCGTTGTCTCTGACAATAGGAGTTGTGACAGCTCTGCAGCTGCTCATGCCGAATCGTTCTAGTATTTTCTTGATGTAGTGAGTTTGACTAACTCGTATAGAGCCATCTTCTTCTCTGTTGATTTCTAATCCTAGGAAAAATGATGCCGGTTTTGAAGTAATTTTGAACTCCTTCTTGAGATCGTCGATAAATTGCTGAAGTTCTCTCTTACTGTTAGCTGCAATCAGCCCATCATCCACGTACAGGACAAAGTAAATTTTACTTTTACCTTTTTGTCTTATAAATAGACAAGGATCAGCTTCACTCCTTTGAAATCCTAATTTAATTAGGTAGTCGGTGAACTTTTTATTAAAACAACGAGGAGCTTGTTTCAAGCCATACAAGCTTTTCTTTAAACAACATACCCTGCTGGAACCGTCACTGTATCCTTCAGGCTGCTTCATATATATAGTTTCCTCTAAGTCGCCATAGAGAAAAGCAGTAGACACATCTATTTGTTCAAGGAACATATCTTCGTTAGCAGCAACACTAAGTAGTGTCCGAATAGTAGATGTTCTCGCTACAGGACTGAAAGTTTGGTCAAAATCAACACCTTTCTGTTGTGAAAAGCCCTTAATTACCAGCCTAGCTTTAAATTTATCAACAGATCCATCAGCATTCGTTTTTATTCTGTAGACCCATTTACAGGGAATGGCTCTTTTTCCAGGAGGTAATTCTGTCAACGTCCAAGTCTTATTTTCTCGAAGTGCTTTCATTTCTTGATCCATTGCCTCTTTCCAGTTATCCTGTTCATCTGAGTTTATGGCTTCAGGATAAGTTTCTGGTTCTTGAAAAGCCGCTGAAACATAGTGTATATAGTCTTCAAGTTTTTTCGGACATTTAAGTGTAGACCGATCACGAAGCTGTCGTCCAGTTGTTTCATTGTTCTTCTGAAGATCATTTTTAGCCTTCTGACTTGTGCTTTCTTGAGTTTCTTCTTTAGAATCCTCGTCAACATCCCAGTATTCTTCTTCCTCTTCTTCTTCAGTCTCAGAATCCTGATCTTCGGTTTGAGTTCCTGAATCTTGAAGTACTTGATCTGGAAGATCGACATTTACTGGAATATCTACGCCTGTCTTCTGAACTAATGTCTTCTCCTCAAAAACAACGTCTCGTGATCGAATCAGCTTATTTTCTTCACACCAAATCCGGTATCCATCATTGTGATCATAACCAATCAGGATTCCTTTCACAGCTTTCCGATCCATTTTCTTTCTTCGCTATTTTGGAACGTGTACATAGCAGGTTGATCCAATTATTCGCAAATGTTTCGTACCAGGCTTTTTATTATACCATAACTCGTATGGAGATATCTCAGGAGTATTGGAAGGCCCTGTTCGATTCAATATGTATGCCGCAGTATTTATCATTTCAGCCCAAAGCTTCTGTGGAATATTTCCGTGAGCATGCATTATAGCTCTAGCTGTTTCCACAACAGTACGATTCTCTCTTTCACTGCAACCATTTTGTTGAGGGGTGTAGGGCATAGTAAACCGCTGAATTATTCCTTCCTTTTGAAGAATATCTTTGACTTGTTTGTTGTCAAATTCTCCTCCGTTGTCGCTGAGAAATTCCTTAATAATATGTCCAGTAGTTTTTGTTTCAGCTATAAATTGATTTAATTTATCTGCGACTTCTGATTTTTCTTTGATAAAATTGATAGTTCGAAATTTTGTAAAGTCATCCTTAAATAGTACAAAGTAACGATACCCAGACATTGAACTCTCAAATGGACCACAAACATCTGAATGAACAAGCTCTCCCGGTTTCGTTGCTCTTCTTCTGGTGGAAAAAGGAAGTCGGTGAGTCTTGCCGTAGATACAGCCTTCACACAGTTCGGTGTCCATCTCCAAGTTGATATTTAGTTCCTTGTGGATCATTGTCTTCACATGTCGCTTATTTTGATGTCCATATCGCTCGTGATATAATTGAAGCAAATTTTCTTTATTAGTGACATTTATTTCAGTGGGAGAATGAGATTTAATACATCTCATAACTAATTTAAATAAACCTCCAAAACGACCACGTATTCCTACTAACTTTACATCTCGATTTATTTTAAGCTCGCAGGTTTCTGCTGTTGATATAAATCTGCTTTCTGGATTCTTATCTTGTGCAGCAAGAACAGAGAATAAATTCTTTTGTATCTTGGGTACATACCACACATCTCCTAGAGTAAGCTTATACCATTTTCCAGCCACTGCTACTTCGACGTCTATCGTACCTTTGCCAATAGCCTCAACAGTGTCTCCATTTGCCGTGGTAATTGTATGTGCTGTTGAAAATGGCTCAAAAGTCTTGAAAAAGTTGCTGTTATTTGTAACATGACTTGTTGCTCCATTATCCACATACCAACCGTCATTGTCACAATCAGAAGACATTACAACCGACGTTACAGTAAGAAGAGTCATATTTGTTGAACTTTTATTCGAAGAATCAGCTTCTGACTTACTTGGTTTCGGTGGCTTCCCATCCGCTATCCATTTTCGACACTTCTTGATCACGTGGTTAGGCTTTTTACAGTAACTGCAAATAAGTTTCTTCTTCTGCTTCGATTCATTGGAGTTCTGCTTTGAGGTGAGTGCGAGAGCTTCTTGAGATGTAGATTCGATTCCTTTGTTAGATAGAGCTTTTTCATAAGCGCAAAGCTGATTTGTCAAATTATCAACAGTTCTGTCATTTCTAGACATAAGCATCCAGCTGGATTTGAAGGAAAAATAATCTTCTGGCAACGTACCTAATATTTTGCAGATTAAAAATAAATCGGGCAATTCTGGATTATTTTGAGCATCTCTACTCATTTCCTGTTTCAGATCGTTCCATAAATTTTTCAATTTAGACATGTGCGTAGCAATATCGTCAGTAGGATTTTTCTTAAAGCCGAAAAATTGCAGGCAAAGATCATAAACCTTATCTTCAGATACACCGTCAAATAATTTATGAAGTTCTGTCCATACTTCTCGAGACGTAGTAAGACGCATTACCTTTTGCAAGGTTTCTTCTGACATATTTGTTGTTAAAATAATTAAGGCATTGCTGTCAGCTTTAAAAAATGTATCCAATGCAATTTTATATGCTGTTCTTGCTTCAGCAGTAGCATTTTCTGGTAATGCATTAGGTTTAACTAACCTGCCTTCGACAACATCAAGCGCCCCAGGAATACCTCGTAGACAAATGCTTGCTTTGTACTTCCAAGTGCTCCAATTCGATTTTCCTTCCAAATGACCAATGTTTATTAGCCTTGTCGAATCCATTTGCCTCGTAGTACAGATAACCTCAATTAGAGAAAGAACCGACTTTTTACGTGAAATACAGAATATTATGTTTCATCAGTGTGCTTTAACTTAGTGCATCACTGGGCCCATAACCTGTTGCGAATGTCCAATAATAATTAACTCACGTATTAATTGTTATAATACTTTTAATATTGCACTCAGATAGATTTTACATGTATCTGTTAGCAGGGCGCGGTTCTTTCTGGTTCTAACGTAGAGCCATCTGTACTACAGACTGGATATAAAACTAGTCCCTAGGTTTTATCTTAAATGAGAGCGCATGGATATTACCAACTTAAAAATAAAATATAGAATAAACTGTTATGTTGACTAGTTATTAAATAATTATGCTTAAAGAATCTCAACATATTGAAGGGTACAATAAGTTTATTTACAGATAACGAGCATTTAATATATGCAGGCTTGTGAAGGCAAGTTACAAACTATTTTTGATGGAGAATACGAAATAGTTTATTTTTAATTGAATTTTGAATATATATTTTTAATATATCTTTACACTATTATCTAGGTCCAGTAGTACTGTTTGAAGAAAGTGAAAAAGAACGATCAGCTGATGTTGAGCTTGAAAATATAAGACCTTTTCCTAAGGCTCAAGCTCGATCAATTAATGCAAAAACGAGAAAGAGAAGATCTTCAGCAATTCTGACTGACAGCCCAATCAAGAATGCCTTAGCTGAAGAAAAGAAAAAAGCAAAGAAAAACGAGAAAAAGAAAACATACAAAAGAAAATTAGGCAAATCTAAAATAACTAAAGTATCTTCAGGTAATTTTTTGACATTTTTTGTGATAGGTATATCCATTTACTTCTTACAAATATAATAAAAATCTAAAATTTCTGTTCCAGTACTTCCTTCAAAAGAAAGAAAGAAAATAGAGAAAGAAGATAAAGAAAAAAATATATATACAAAAAATAAGAAAGATATTAATGAAAAAGAAGACTTATGTGTAGTATGCAATGGAAAATATTCCGAAAGTAAAGAAGATTGGATTAAATGTTTGCAATGTGCAAATTGGATACATGAGTCATGTGCAGATCTACGATGCATTTGTTACACTTGCGCTTAATATTTTTATTATTTGTATTAACGGCCTATCTATTTTTTTATTTAATTTTCTCTATTCACATTTTGCCAAAGATAGTTGCTCCATTGAGGAATTTTTGTTTTTATTTTGTCTTTCATACAGTCAATTATTTTATGTGTAATTTTGAAAAATCTACTTAATTCTATGATTCTATATTGTGCTTAAATATTTTTTAATATGACACTTTTATTTTTTTGATAACTACAGTTATGTATGTTATGCACAAACGATTCTGCGATAAAATAAGTTAAAATTAGACATTTATTTGTTTATTAATGATATGTGTTGTGCAATAATATGTGATAAAATAAGTCATGTAATAAAAAATTTATGTAATGAAATTTATTATAATATAAAAAAATAGTTTTGTAAAACAATCATTAATTTTGAATAAAAATGTTTAATATAAACTCTGCGAAATATCATATTAAAAATTACAACTTAACTCTGACAAAGCCCTTTAATCCCGGTCTACATAGGCCGCAATTCGCAAAACGGAAGACACGCACAGTCTATATGTCAATCTAACCTCTCTGTGTATAGAGGTTAGATTGACATGTAGACTGTGCATGTGTCTTGCGTTTTGCGAATTGCGGCCTATGTAGACCGGGCTTTATATTTAATATTTTTATATTGAAGAAAGCTATATCTGAAATAGTTTACAATTGTTTTTCTACAACAGCATTTTGCTCGATCATTACAAAACAACTTTAAAACATACAATCTTTATGCTCGATCATTACAAAACAACTTTAAAACATACAATCTTTATCGAGAACATATCTGCTATCTGTTTTTTATTTTCTATTACGTTTTCATTAATTTAACATGGACTTTAGTCCTATAACCTTACCTATAGCCAACTTACACCATGATAGGTGTCAATTTGCCCCACTATCGGGGCAAGCTGGCTACAATGCAGCATGTTCGTATTTCACTTATTACAAAGAAACTATACAGTATACAGGATCGTTTCGGGCATGAAAATGTAGAGAAAGGTTCTTTCTATCATATTAGTACTGTTTAATCATGATAATTGGTTGTTTAAAAACTCAAATGCCGAAATTGTGAAAACGGTGCCAACGAGCCCCGGTCTCCCCTATATAATGAAATTTCTTTCAGCTTTTGATATTTAGTTCCACCTTTGTTCACTTGTTCTTCCCATCTTCGTAATTGGCGTAGCGATGTAACTTTCCGAAATCTATGTTTCACGGTCTCAAAAGATCTTCTTTCAATTGAATGAGCAGATTTCCAAAAGTCTACTGCACGTTTTTTGTATTCGAGTGGGATTTCATCATTTACACATGTCATTTCCTTCACATAATATGATGCTTCTTCTTCTTCATTTTCTTCTTCTTCTGTTATTAGTTGTGATTCTGGTACATCAAAGGAATTTAGAAAATCAAGAGAATCTTCTTCTTCCATTTCATATTTGTCCTCAAACATTTGTTGTAGCATATCTTCTATTTTATCTTTTACTTCGATTTCTTCATTTGCGAAAGGAGTTTGTAGCAAATTAAAAGTAGCGGCAGTATACAGCAGTATTATAACGTTTCTTGGATTAAACTGCATTTTACCTTAAAAATTGTAAATAATAATTAATATATACAGATATATGTTTAACATATAATTAGTGATCATGATTAAAGAATAGTAACGTTTTATTATATGCTCATTGTATTTACATTATAATATTTCTGGCATTAACAATTTTTTTACACTTTAAAGAACAAGCATATAAAATACCTTCTTTTAAAATATTTTGTTCTTGAGAAATTTGGAAGAATAAAGACGAATAATTTTACGCAATGTATAAACGTCTGTGTTTAATGTTTCTTCCACAAAAGTAGTTGCCACGAAACGTTTCTTGATAGTACTGTGAGAAAAATACAACAAATAAGAACCTTTGTCATAATTAACTTAAAAAATACTATAAAAGTTAAATTGTAAGAGAAGTAAAACATTAATAAACATTTTTTTCCAGAATATTAATACATACCTACAAAATCATACGCAGCGATTAATACACAATAAAACGATGTCACGTATTAAGCTAGCGCTCGCAAAGCGACAGCTTTTATACCATTACCCCAACGAGGCTCCCGAGTTGGCTTTGACTTCTCGTTGTCAGCGCTTTGTGTTGTCCTTTATATCAGCGCTTTTGGGTCGTCCCGGAGTTTTGCGCTCTTGGTTCCGGTGTCGGTTTGCATCGGACGATCGGTCGTCCAATGCAATCGTCAGATTTTTGGATGAAGTGCAGATTCAACTTATTTTAGTAGCGAGAGTCGGATTTCTTATAGGTAACGGCTGTTGCTAGGTACTGTACTTACTGATTATATACGTTGTGCGCTCACAACAAAAGTTAGGCGACTAATATGTATGAATATTATATAATTCGATATAATAATATATAATACTTATTATTACTACGATATATAAGTCACCTTGTGATGTCTCAAATTAGAAACATACACATTTGATATGCGTCGCGCATGATTTAATTTACATTATTTACAATTAATCTTATCTATGATTCAGTTGTTATGTCTAGACTCTAGAACACGATAAAAACTTCCATGATTACGTAGAATGTCCTCCAAATGTATTAGTCATCTGCTATTAGGTGTAAGTACGCGAAGATGCAAACAGAACGCGTTGCATGAAGAATCGAACGCATAGGCGGACACGGATAAAATGTGTACAGAGGCGTTTATAATTATTTCTCAAAAATGGTTTATCGTAACATAACTTTCTCATACATGGTTGAATTCGTAAAAAAAACAACCTTTTATTTGGTGATCAAAAAATTTTAAAATTTTGAAAAAAATGTATTGGTGGCGGAGGTATGTTAAAAAATAAAAGAAATAAAAAAAATATTTTGCTATTATTTCAAAGTACTTTTGAAGTCATTTAATTTACATTTTTAAAAACTTTTCTATCTCTTATAGTTTCGGAGATATTCGGCCCGAAAGAGAAAAATCGATTTTTTCCGAAGGGGTGTTCACTCTCTAAACATGCGTATGGCCACGTATAAAAAAAGACGTATCTCTTATTTTTGTCTACACAACAACATATATAAAGCTCATCAAGATCGGAGTGGGACACCTCCGTGGGTTTCCTTGTTAGTACAAAATGTGTTGTCGTATGGGGTGGAGATTTGGGGCTGGGCGGAAAAGAAAGAGTTAGAGAAGATTATGCTTGATTACGTAAGGTGGGTTTTCAGATTGGATTTCTGCACGCCTAGATATTTGATGTCAAAGGAACTGGGACTAAAAAAGTTGAGGATAGGATGGGGGCTAAGAGCAATGAAGTTCGAAGAGAAAACAAGGGCAGAAAAGGAAGATAGATGGTTAAAGAAATGTTGGTTAGATAAGGATAAGAATAACTGGGGGGATATGTATAGTAAAGAGAGGGAACTATATTATAATAGGAATGGCTGGGGAGTGCAAGCAGCAAGCTATAGAGGGCATTAGGGCAGCGGGGGATGATATTAAAACGGAAATGGTGCACAGGAATTGGGAGATCCAACGACAAATGGAAAAGAATAGGATAATGGAAACTAAATATAACGAAAGGTATAAGGAGCTCTATATGAGTATGGATGGACCCAAGTATTTGAAAATGGGAAACCTGGTTAAGTTAAATGCGGGAGATAATGTAAGAGCGTTAATAAGATTGAGATGTGGAAATATGGAGGAAGGTAATAAGTATTGGTTGGAGGATGAGAATGTGATGTGTGTGTTCTGCGGCCAAGGCAAGGATAACCTTAGGCACTATATCGAAGACTGTGATTACACCAAAGACTGGTTCATAGAGTTAGGGAATAATAGTAATGAAATTGTAAACAGATATGTAATAATGTATTGGAGAAAATGAAAGGCGACGTATTGACAAAATTGTGGAGAGAGAAGGAATGTAAAATGAAGAAAAGGAAATAAAAACATATTATGAGTGTATGGAATGGGTATGAATGTGAGTGTGAATGAAGTTAAGGTTCTATTGTAAATCAAGTCCCTTCTTGGCTTTTGCTGAAGGAATAAACGATAGATTGTGTAATTTCCTTTCATGTTAAACGTGAACCCTAAATACTTAAATTTCTTTACTTCTTCTATTCTTTCCTTACCCCACATCCATCTCCTACTACCTGTCTTACCTCCGCTGTTAAAAATCATAACTTTTGTTTTTTCTGTACTTAATTCCAGCTTCCTGTTCTTCAAAAATTTCTTCAATGTATCCATCATATCCTCCAGTGCCTCTTTATTCTTAGCCATTAGTACCATATCGTCAGCGTAAGCTAACGACCAGACCCTACACTTTCCTATTACAATACCTTTTACATTACGTTTATCTAACGCTTTATCTAAATCCACAATATAAAGACTAAACAGGTCTGGACTCAAAACGCAGCCTTGTCTTATACCTTTCATCGTGATAAACTTTTTTGTGAGACCCGTTTTCGTCCTGACTGTCGTTTCCATTTCTTCATAAATTTCTTTAATCCTGCTTATCAAGCTGCGTCCCACCCCTTTTTCTTCCATTACCTTCCATAATTTTTCTCTATCTAAGTTATCAAAAGCCGCCTTCAGATCCACAAAAAGTGCATGTACCTTGTTATCTCCACGTTCTTTTCCTTTCTCTCTCTGCGTAATGTGGTTCAAAATGAAGATGTTGTCCATTGTAGACCTGCCTTTTCTGAAACCAGCCTGGCTTTCAGGTAGCATACCTTTCGATTCTATAGCTTCCTCCAGTCTGTTTCTCAGGATTTTGGCATAAACCTTATAAGCTGAACACAGTAGCGAGATTCCTTTATAATTTTGCGCCTTCTCTTTATCACCTCTCTTATACAACGGCACCACTATGCTCATTCTCCACTCTGTTGGAATAGTTCCTTTCTTTCATATCTGGTTTATTAGATCTATCAGACAACTGCTCACCGCTGAACCACTATACCTCCAGGCCTCTATTGGAATCCCATCTATTCCTGTTGCTTTACCTAATTTTATCTTCTTTACTGCACCGGCTATCTTCTCTTCATTTAACTCTTTCTCCTCTTCCTGCTCATACCCCTCGTACTTCTCGGTTCTTATTTCCCCATCAATTATACCCTCCTCTTTTCCGTCTAACTTCTTTTTATTCCATTTTTCTTATTTATTACCTCCCTCTCCTTACCTCCTAATAACTTCATAAAATAATTTCTCCATGTTTTTTCCTGTATATTGTTCTCTATCCAGTCCTTCTTCTTCTTTTGCCTATTTATATATCTTCAAACTTCTTTTTCATTCCTCAGGTTTCTCAGCTCCTCCTCTTCTTCTTGTAATTTGTTTTTCCTTTTTCTCTCCAACAACGCCTTTATGTCTCTCCTTCCTTCTATAAAGTGTTCTCTTCTACCTTTTCCTAACTTCCATCTTCTGTATTTCCTTTTCACCTCCCTCTTTTTCTTAGTGCAGCTCCTGTTCCACCAGTCCTTGTGTCCTAATTCTTTCCTCTTCATCCTCTTAATCTCCTTATAAATCATTGCCTTATGAATAAACTCTTTAATTCTTCTCCATTTCTCCTCAACCGACCATGACTTTTGCCACTCCATTTCTCCTAGCTCCATCGTCCCTTCCTTATATAATTTCCTCGCTTCCATATTCCAGTTTATTATTCTCCTTATGTTGTCTTCTACCTCGTCCTCTTCTTCTCCTATTTCTGCTGTTTGTCTTCCAATCCCCTCCATTTCCACTGACAAAGACATGTGGTCCGAGTCCACCCTGTCGTCTACCTTAAATGCTAAAACATTATCTTGTATATATTCGTTTACAATAGTATAGTCGATTACCGAACTGCCTCTCGCACCTGCATAAGTAAAGTCACCTTCCCAATCCCCTTCTGTTCTACCGTTTAATATATGCCAACCTCTTTCATCCAACATATCCATAAGCTGCCTACCTCCATTACCTAATATTTTATCCTTGCTTTTCCTTTGTATCGTACTCCACAACTTTATCCCCTCCTAACTCTCCTATTCTTATATTGAAATCACCACCTATAATTATTCTTTCACACTCATACCTTTCTCTAATCTTCTTAAATGTTGCCTTTAAATCATTCACCATACCATTATTATATATTGTGAAAATATTCAGCTTTACATCTTCACCTACTAACCTTGTATGAACTACACCTTCTGTTAAAATTGCAGTCTTTACCTCATCCACACTCTTAACCCAGCTTTTCTTTATGCCTATCAGAATTCCACCTATCGCTCTACCTTTCTTCTTTCGCCTTCTAGCATGCATGTTTACCCATTCATGTGAACCCGCCAATTTGTCCTTGATCCTATCCCATCCCTTTTCCTCTAGCCACGTCTCGCACAAACCTGTAAAATCGTAACCTATAATATAATGCCAAAAATCCTTGTCCTGCCTTTCTAAACCTGCTATATTCCAAAATAAAACCTTTCTCCTACTCTATTATTACTTCTCTCGTTTCTTCCTTCTTTCTTCTCACTCTCTTCATCTTCATCCGTCTTCTTCAGCTCTTCCTTTACTTGGCTACCTTCCTGAAATTCTTCCATTCTATAATCATATTTTCTTCATCATTTCATACGTACTTTTTTCCTTGTATTTCTAATTTTCTATATCCTATCTTCACCCATTTTCCTTCCAGCTTTTCTTTCCTCGCGCGTTTTCTTATCAATCTTTGCACCTCTCTTTCCTCGTACGTTAGATCGTGGTCGATGAAGATTTTCTTGCTTTCTAGTTTCCTCTTCTTCTTCATTACCTTTTCCTTCGATTCCCAGCAGTCCATTTTCTTTCCTGTTATCTGCATCTTCTTCACCTCCTCCCTTACTCCGAACTCCCTCTCCAGAAATATCCCTGCTGTTTTCTCTAAACTCTCATTTTCTTTCTTTTGTAATCCTCTGATTACAAAATTGTTTCTTCTTTCCTTTTTTCCTCTTATATTTCTTTCTCTCTTCTTTACTATTTCCAGACACTTTTTCTACAATTTTTTCAATTATAATTTCTTTCTCTTTTCCAGCATTAACTTCTTTCATTTGTTCCATCCTCAGAAGTCTATTTTCTTATCTATTCCGTCTTCTCTTTTTCTCTCCTATTCCAACCTCTAATCTGCTCATTTACTCTCTCATCTCTTTTTACTCCTTCCTCATATCTTTCATCTTGGCATTTATCTCCCTCAGGATTGCTAACAACGAACCATCCTCTTCATCCTTCTTCGTTACTGACAAATCTCCTTCCTCTTCTCTCTTCTCACCTGCAGCTCCGAATCCTTCTTTCGGTTTGTCCATTCCTGGTGGCGTTCTCACAGTCTTGTTACCTCTCTTGAAAATTTCCTCCGCAAGTTGTTCTTTTTCCTCTCTTTTCCTCTTAGCTTTCGCTAACTCACATGCCATACTATTTTCACTTCTCACATACTCCAGTATGCTGGTCCAGCACGATCTTTCCCTCCTTCTTAACTCCTCCTTTGTAAGTCTTCCTTTTCCTCTTTTTTCTTCTTTTGGTGTGGCAAAAATTTCTGTAACCGTTTTCTCACTACTTAACCTATCTAAATTTGTAGCCAAATTCATATCTTTATTCCTTTCTACTACCTTCTCACTATCGCCTGTCTCTTCCTCCATCCTATACGTCACTCGTTCACGCTCTCCTTCTAGTTTATCTCCTTAACCGCTGCCTATATGCCTAGACTGTCCCGTCTAATGTCGCTACCTATTCTATGCGTTGGTGCGGCTGGTCTAGTGGGTAGAGCGCCAGATTCGTAATCTGGAGAACCGGGTTCGAATCCCACTGGGCCACTGAGAATTTCTCAGTAAAAATACCGCACCCCCATCTGACGGATAGAGGTAACCTCTAGATGGGAAAACTGGGCTCCGTCTTTCAGAAAAAGACGTTAAGCAGTTGGTCCACTCATAGCCGTCGACCGCTATGAAGTACCTCAGGAAAAAGCAGAAGGCGCTATCCAATAGGACAGCTTCTGTACAGGGGTGTGGAAGGCAACGGGAAACCACCACACTATTTATATTCCCACGAGAGTTATGAATGATGTAAAAAGTTCATAACCACGACCACTCTGTCAAGAGTGTACGACTAAGAAGAAGAAGAAGAATTCTATGCGTAACGCAAATCTCGCTCCCTTTTGAAACGCACAACGTTATTCTCCCGCCTTCTCTCACCTAACCTCACCCTCTCTCCAACACATTTAATTACCGCTATTTTCCTACACTATTTAATATTTCCCTACTTCATCTATTATCCTATCCTAAATTTAAGTTATTCTTCCTACCTTTCTATTGATTTAGCGCCTACCTCATCTCCTATTTCTCTCTAAACTCTAGCCTAACTTATCCGCAACTCGCACACGCATGCACAACACACGCTCCACTAACCGAGTCCAACCCAAGTGGTAATTTAATTTCTCCTTAATAAAATTATTATATCACAAAATTATGTTACCTAACTCAACCCATACTGAGGACGAACGTGGCCTAGTAGACAGCGCACTGGTCTATTGAACCGAAGTCCCGGGTTCGATAGAGTCCCTATATAAGAGTCTGACCACTGAGGCTATTTTGTAACAAAATGGCGTCTTGCATCAGGGACTCTAGCATCTAGAGTCAAGGACACTCAGAGACTGTAGTCGCCAGCCTTAACCTAATGAAAAAGAAGAAGGAGAATGGGGCTGTAGTCGCATTCTAATTGGTTTCGCCATTTTGTTACAAAAGATTGATTGAGCTAATACGCGCGAGTCCACTCAGCGGCCAGACTCTTATATAGGGACTCTAGGGTTCGATTCCCGGCAGAGTCAAAATTATATTCGCTCATTACAGATTTATGGCTCATTCTCCTTTCGGAAAGCAATGGCAAACCACCGAGAGTATGTCTTGCCAAAAACGCTTCTCTAAAAAATTATAGCCGTTTGGAATAGGCATTAAACTGTAGGTCCCATATACAATGTGTATAATCCACGTGCGCAACACATGTATTTGAAGAGAAGCCACCACGCTCGGACACGAATAATAGGACTGAGGAATTCAACCCAAGTGACATGTATTTCAAAAAAAGATGTGAAATCTTTAAATGCGCCAATTGCAAAGAAAATATATGTATTGCTTTGAAAAATAATTGTTGTGCAACTACTTTTAAAAAATAAAATCCAACTGGTACATATCTTTGTGTTCCCATTAAAGGATCTTCCTATTCCAACCCAATAGTAATAGCTTCTTAATTTTCCTTAACAAAATTATAATATTACAACGAATCATTTTAATCACAAAGAATTTAGAGGTAACAGTACAAAATAAAAATATTTAATTAAAATAAAATTAATAAATTTTTCTTGTAAAAAAACATGGCGCTGTTTTTTTTACTCCCATCACATTTTTCCCTAAATTATGTTTATTGTTTTTTTATTTAATCAAAAATTTTAGTACTAATGTTTAAATTTAAATGTTTAAATTTCGAAGTCTAGCAGCGCCAAGTTTTTTTACAAGAAAAATTTATTTATTTTATTCAAAAAAACTTGGCGCTGCTAGACTTCGAAATTTAAACATTTAAATTTAAACATTAGTACTAAAATTTTTGATTAAATAAAAAAACTGTATGAGATTGCGTCTGTAACGGCGGCAACTGGCCACCCAATAGGTTCAGACGCGGGCGCGAACGAAATGTGTGACACAATGTGTTCACACCCAAAAAATGGGAAGTGTCACCTGTCACCACTGGATGGCCGCGTTTCGCGTGATTAAAATTACACACGGACAAGGATAAGAAGGCGAGCCTTTCGAGCAACGACCAGAGCTCATTTCGCACTGACTAGCACTGCTCCGCCTTGGTGTCGAGCGAATGCGTCAGTTTCGCAGAAGCAGCCCGCAGCAGAAGCCTCCGTCGGCCCGACCGACGTCGCAGGTTTTACGAGTGGAGGAGATTGGCTCTCATTGGCGAGCCGAGGTGCACCGCCACCCCTCCACTGCGAACACAAAGGTAGCGTCCACCCAGGGCGGCCGCCACGGCCGGAGCCGGAGAAGAGGCCGCCGAGGACGACCGTCACCAGCAGAAGGAAGGTCTACTGCTCCCTTAAGACAAGAGCCGACGTGGAGACTCTGGAGAATCTCCATCCCGGAGCAGCGCAGGCGACTGACGCGTCCCGAAGCGGACTTAAGCCCCGGCGATCCGCGTCGAAGCCGCCCACGAAATTGCGCCCGAGAGTATCGGTGGCCACACAGACAACGTCTCCGCGATCTCGGCGTACGCTGGGCACGCAAACGGAGCTGCCGGAAGCCTCGCCCGAGCCTCGAGAACACCCATTGGACCGGCCTCCACCGACTCCCGGGGCCTCTCTAAAGAAAGATGCCAACGCCTATTACACTAACAAGGACCTGCCGGGAAGACGTCTAACGAAGAAGCAGGCCGCCCGGCTCCGCCTGCTGTTCTAAGGGCCTAATTAAAATCAATTCTATTATCTTTTTTGAGAAGAGACCATCCGTCTCTGGCGCCAGTAGGCGCCGATTAAACAATCAAAAGATAACTGTACATTTAAACGAGAAAATACATGTTATAGTGTCGTTACAAATCGACTCACTACTTCTTTACCCTGCCCCTGCGCTTCCCAAACAAAAACAATAAACATAATTTAGGGAAGAATGTGATGGGAGTAAAAAAACAGCGCCAAGTTTTTTTACAAGAAAAATTTATTTATTTTATTTTAATTAAATATTTTTATTTTGTACTGTTACCTCTTGTGCGCGAATGGTCGAAGGAGTCGCGAGAGGAGAAGAAATCTCAAATCAATTGACAAAGTTTGTTTTAAAAGTCAATGTCTATAATGCAATTAGGTATTTACAATATTTACACAGTTTATATCGCGGACCACGGAAATTTTATATCGCGGACCACGGAAATCGCGCGTGCGAAGGCGCGCGAGAAAAGCGTGTTTTCGCGACTAGATGCAGACGCGGGCGAATGCGCGCGGAAGAGGCCGTCCCTCGACGCACGAGTTAAGTATCGCAAGCAGCGAGAGAACACTCGAATACGCGGAATCGGGAATTTCGACTAATTCGCTCAGCGTACTGTTATCGAGTGGCGTCTCGCGCTCGGAGGGCCGGGGCTTTTTCCCCACGACTTTAGATATTTCGCGAATCCTCCGGACCCCGGTAACGAGACGAAAATTCTGCGGAGCCAATCAGCGGTCGACACTCCGACAGCTTCGTATTTAACGATTGTCAAGTTTCTCTCGAGTTCGGCCACCGATCAGCTGTTTGGAAACATTGCTCGCTCGCTTTGTCTCGGGCGTATGCCTCGCGCACCGAGTCCCCGAGACAAAGGAGCGAGTCGGTGTAGGCAAAAACTAAGCTGTTATTCTGACCTTCTAGTTTACTCAGCTGTTGTGCCCGTAGCCGTAAGGAGGGACTTTGTCGGGATGTAGGCGCCCAAAGGATTAGGATCCACGCACTAATAAATGACACTCCGTACTTTACAGTAAAAGAGGTATTGCTCTCACTTTATTACGAGAAGTTTTAGTAGTATTCAAGACAATACGCGTTACTTAGGATGCGCGGTTACGTTCAGAAGCGATCTGTCTGATTATGTCGCTATTGACTTATATATTATTTTCATAAAGGCGGAAGGAGTGCGGTGACCCCGATCGGAGCACGTCTGCTACTCCGTATCTGTTCCGCGCGACTCCGCCGCTGTCTCAGCATTCTGGGAACGGAACTGTGACTCGCTTTCTTCTCGTCACGTTCCTTTTTAATAATTTAATAATTTAATCACGTATTGGCTATTCAACGTGTTCTTAATAATTTAATAATTTAATCACGTATTGGTTATTCCCAAAAACTGATCGGGCTACGACATTCCTCCCCCTTTGAAAAAAGAAAACGATTGATTTACATGAGTTTTCGTCTTACATAATTTACATTGTTTACATCGAGTTTCTTAACTTAAATCGCTATTTAATACAATATTGCGGTATCGCTTTCCCTTTTGGGTATTACATTATTGTCAGGTGTTTCTCGGCCGCTTGCCGTATGATATATGTGTTCTTGAATAATTCGAGGTTTGCACATAGGATTTAGATTTAAATCCATTGGTATTCGTGGTTTGTTTTTATTCCTTTTTATTATATATATTATCGCTATTGCTATAATTATGAGTATAGTTCCCGTAAAACTTGAAAGTATCGGGTAGGTAGTGTATTTATGTATATCCATCTCGCTTTTATCTAAATCGCTGTCGATTTCTGTCAGTTGTTTGCTTAATTCCATAAGTTTTGAAGGATTTTGTATAATTTTTCTGAATTTTGACATTTTGGCAACGTCCAGTTGTTGGATTGTCTGTTGTGTATGTCTGAATGTTATGTTATAATCGGGCAGGTGTGTCTGTATGTACGTCGTTCTTTCGCGTGCGTTTGTTCTTGCCGTCATGTCAGGCGTTACTATCTTACATTTGTCTCTTAGTGTTATTTGACCTGTTCGTTCGATTTCTATCTTTTGCATCGCTTCGTTTCTATATGTTATTTCTATGGCTTGTTTAGTTTGAGTGGAATATAGCCATGAGTTCGGATTACTTAATGCTATCCATACCGTTGTGTTGGCGTGTATGCTTCGAATATTGCAATGGTTTAAATGTGTATCTGTAGCTACATATGCTTGCACTTCGCATAACGCGTTATTATCTACGTGATGAACGGGGTGGTTTCGCTCACATACATATGAATTGTCACTCTTAATACATTTATTTAATTCGTTTTCCGCAATTGTGCAATAGGTTCGGCTATCGGTATCTATCGCTATAATTTGTTGATTTATTTCTATGAATACAAATTCATCTACGCTTTTATGTATAGGTAAAGATATCGCTTTTATTATTTCGTACGTTGGGTACGTAATTAGTGGGAATTGTATAATAGTGTATATATTTGTGCCGTCACAGTAGACGCTAATTTTCGCGAATTTTTCTATTGTTGGCCAGTTTTCTGGTGTTATTTGAAACGGAAATTGTGTGCCCTGAGGTATCTGCGACGCTATTTCCCGTAAATTATTTATTATGTTCTCGATTGGAACTAACCTTATGTTTAGTATTCCAATTTTCGCATTAGTTAAATGTTCTATAATGTCTGTCATATCACTCGTTAAATCGTTCATAATTGCATTCAGTATTAGAAAGTGTTCGTCGAGTTCTTCTCGATGTCCATACCCGGCTTTTTCGCGTAACCAGGTTTCTCTCATCCTTTCTGTAATATTTAGAAATCGATCTTCATTTTCTTGTAGAACCTTCTCCATATCATCCACATGCGCAATAGTTGCATTTAATATCTTTATTTGATTTTTCACGGCGTGTTGTAATGTTTGCTGGTTTCCTTGCATCATCTTTAGTTGTTCCTTGATAATTATTTCGTCATCAGCATCCATTGTTCCGAATAATGTTTTAGCTATTGTTCCTAACCCATTGATTAATCCTCTTCGTGTTTTCCTTGGGTTTTGGTACGCGATTTTCAATCGTCTTAATACCATTGTTACTTGTTCGTTATCCTTTTCTATTATTTGAAGCAAGGTTTGGCAGGTTTGCCTCATGTCTTCTTCTAGCGGTTTATCATAGCACAGCGCTTTGGTTTGTATCATGTAATTTTGTAGTTGTTGGTATCGGTGATCCATAGCTATGATGTCCAGTTTGATTACCATTTTCCATGTTGATTCGATCTGGTTCATCTCTCCGATTTTTTCGAAGTATATACCCGGCTCATGTGTGAATTTTTTCACTTCAAACGATTCACGGATATCAGGTTCGGTCTTCGTACAGGTGATCCATGCCATTAGCATTCTGTAATAAAAAATATTTCCTAGTATTTTATTTTGGCTTCTGTTGTGTTGCTATATTCATATTTTTCGATGAATGCAACTTAGGCTTTCAGCGATTTCTTTTCGCTGTCTCGTACTTTTCTACCTGGCGGCTTTGCCCACTATAGTTCTTCTCAGTCCGTCACTGAGTGCGGTTTATTTCGGATTTTTGTTTCGAAATCCGTTTTGTGTGCGGTGTGCCATCTTCTATGGCTCCCAACGTCGGACTAGATCTAAGTGATTGGCAACATCCCCAATCCCGTTTGTTGTTAGTCATCGAGACGTTAGAGGCTGATCGGGCGCGAGCTCCTCTGAATCCTCTGGCCCGGGGTGGTGAGCAAGCGAACGCTCCGATTCGTGCTACTGCTCGAGGACGAGGTGTGAACCAGTTGGAGCAACTCCTGTGGGATTTTCAACAGGAATTCCTTGCGCGAGTCCGCGCGGGTCGCGGTCGCTATGGTTTCCGTCGTCCTTCAGTATAAGATAAAAAAAAAATGTTTTTTCTAATTCCTTCTATGTCCCTCTACTTTTCTTTCCTTCTGCGGTTTAATTTTCTATAAACGCTTTTAATCGGTTCATGTGAACGCGTAGAGTTTTTCTTCCCATCTTAATTGTATAATTAACATCTGAATTTTTTTCAATAATCGTGTAGGGTCCTACCCATAGTGAATCTAGTTTTTTCGAGCGTCCCCGACGAACGGTCTCGTCGTATAAGAGGACTTTATCTCCTACCTTAAACGTGCTATTTCTTGTCTTCTTGTCATAGTTGTCCTTTACTTTCAATTTTTCTTCCTTGAGGTGTTCCCTTGCAATCTGCTGGGTGGCGCGTAGTCTTTCCCTTAATTCCTGTGCGTAGTCATCGTATGTGTACGTAGGCCTTGGGGGTTGTGTTAGGGCTGTAGGCAGTGTTGCCTTATACCCGTATATTAGTTCGAACGGCGTAAATCCTGTTGCCGTGTGCGGGGTGGTATTATATGCGAACATTGCATATGGAATCCACTCGTCCCAATCCGTCTGTTCTGCATTAATATAGTGGCGAAGATACTCCGCTAACGTGCGATGAGATCTTTCTAGTGCGCCATTGCTTTCGGAGTGATAGGCCGTTGTCTGTATTTTCGCGATTTTTAATAGTTTGCAGGTATTCTTAAATAATTCGCTCAAAAAATTAGTTCCTTGATCTGTTAGAACTTTTTCCGGAATTCCGTGTTCAAATATTATTTTTGTAACGAATTCTTTTGCAATTGTTGCAGCTTCTTGATTTGGGATCGGAATTGCTTTGCTGAATTTTGTCAAGTTATCTTGAAACGTTAATATATACCTGTTTCCGTTATTAGTAATTGTCAACGGTCCTACGATATCTAACGCGCATTTCTCGAATGACTTACTCGCGGTATCTGTTACTACCAAAGGCGCTTTATTTCTTCGCGTTAATTTATTTTTTTTTTGACATAATTCGCATTTCGCTATGTATTCTTCTACATCTTTAGTTATACCTCGCCAATTGTGTGTCAATCGAATTCGATTTATTGTTCGTTCTACCCCCTGGTGTCCTCCTAGGGGCGCATCATGGTACTCGTATAATATGCATCGTTTTTCTTCCTCGCTATATCTTCGTTCGGTGTCGTTGGTCTCATCTTCCTTGTCAGTAGCTATGTTAGCCACGTGCCGACTTAATGCGTCAGCGTTTTTGTTAGCTTGTCCGGCTTTGTGTACAATTACATAATCATATTCTTCAAGTTTCAGTCTCCACCGCATTAGGCGTGATCCAGGATCTGTTACGTTAAACAACCATATGAGAGATTTATGGTCGGTTATGATTGTAAATTTGGTTCCATATAAATATGGTCGAAAATATTTAACTGCCCATACTATGGCTAATAGTTCCTTTTAGTATGCGACTAGTATAAGCTATCAGTTGATCCTGACCTATCTTTCCTTGCGATAATATTGCTCCGATTGCGTAGTCGGAAGCATCAGTCGTTACAATGAATTCTTGTGTAAAATCGGGGTACTTCAGTACAGGAGCAGTAGTTAATTTTTCTTTTAGAATATTAAAAGCATGCTGTTGCTCTTGTGTCCATTCAAATTTATTCTCTTTCTTTGTTAACTTAGTCAGTGGTTTGGCGATCTTCGAGAATCCTTCGATAAATCGTCTATAGTATCCGGCCAATCCTATGATTGCCTGTACGTCCTTTACTTTTGTGGGCGTCGGAAAATTTTTTACAGCTTCTAGCTTAGCTGGGTCTGGCGAAATTCCGTTCTCTGTAATTATATGACCGAGATACGTTACCTCTTTCCGCAGAAATTCACACTTATTTGGTTGTAACTTGAGATTATTTTTTCGTAACCTCCGTAAGACTTCTATGAGTCTCCGATTATGCTCTTGCAGGCTCGCTCCGTATATTACAATATCGTCTAAATACACTAGGCATTTGAGTCCTTGCAATCCAGTAAGTATCGAATTCATTAGGCGTTGAAATGTGGCAGGTGCATTTCTCAATCCGAAAGGCATTCTATTGTATTCATAGTGTCCATACGGTGTTGAAAACGCAGTCTCACATTTATCACTTTCTTTCATTGGAATCTGGTGGTATCCAGAGGCTAAATCCAGTGTAGTGAAATATTTAGCATTCCCCAGTTGATCAAGTATGTCTGTTATATTTGGTAAGGGAAAAGATCGCCTATAGTTAAATCGTTTAGTTTTCTAAAATCTACGACTACTCGAAATTTCGGTTTTCCGGATGCATCGGCCTTTTTAGGAACTACTAATAATGGTGCATTCCACTGGCTAGTGCTGGGTCTAATAATTCCGTTTTTTTAGCATTTCTTCGACTTGTCGATTTACCTCGGCCTTGTGCTTCTCTGGCAAGCGATACGGTCGTACGTTGACCGGTGCGCTATCTGCTTGTGTAGCAATCTCGTGTGAGATGGTGTCCGTACACATCAGTGGTTCTCCTTCTAGATGTAATATATCACTAAAGTCTTTACAGATTTCCATGATAGCTTTTCTTTCCTCTGTGTTTAAATGTGTGGTACGTAATAGGCGCAGTACCTTTTCACTCCGCGGGATTTTCTCTCCCGTGTTATTTAATTGAGTAGTATACATCTCTTCGGTTTCGCACTGTTCGATTTCCTCTATGGTTACGTGCGGTGTCGCTATCTCCACCGGGACGTCGGTCGTGTTTAGAATACTTACTTTGCATAAGAAGTTTTCAGGCTCCACCAAGCCATTTCCTATTATTACTCCAGGAATGATTTCTTCCGCTTGTATTATACCTCTCTTATTTTTATCGGTAACAACCTGTATGATTGTTTCGCTACGAGGTTTTAGCATTACTTTTCTGTAAGGGTACAGTTTTAGTATATTTTGTCCAATCTGCAACTGCTTGTTTTTGTAATTGCAAGTGGCTTGTTGCTTCTTTAAGAAGTCTACTCCCAAGATTCCGTCATATTCTATTGGAAAGTTATCATTAACTACGTACATAACGTGTCGGATTTGGTGATCCTTGAGTTCAATGGTTGCCTCGACTTTTCCAATAGTCTGTACCTGGTGTCCGGTCACTCCGGTGAGCGTTATTTCCTCTGTTTCGATTGGCGTTTCTCCTTTTAGGTGCTTCACCTTAACTAGTGATATAGCGGCTCCGGTATCAAACAATAGATTCACCTTACCTTGTTTAGCTTCTTTCATCGGTAGGGTAACGAGATCTAACCCTGTATGCGATCGCTGCGTATCGTTTAAGTGTGAAACTTGGTACTCGATCGCTAATCGTCGCTGTTTTGCTTCGTCTCCTTCATCGCTATTTTGCGTGAAGTTAGAGTTTTTCTTTTTTGAATCCATGGCTTTATAGTTGCCTTGTTGCGGTCCTTTGTATTGCTTGGCTTGATTTACCTGTTCCTTGCCAGGTCGCCCATATAATAACCAGCATTCCTCGCGTATGTGTCCTGCTTTTTTGCAATGTTTGCAATATTTTTTAATTGTATTTACGCGGGAATATCTGTCTGGTTTTGGTAACGAAAATCGGTTCTCGTATCGACTTGTTCTGCAATCGCGACCGTAATGTCCGTTCTTTCCACATTTCTGGCATTGTACCATCGGTTTATTATCTCGTGTTTGTGGAGAATGCGTGTAACTATTTTTTGGTCGCGGGAAATTTCCGCGCGGTCCATTAACTTTTTCTTTTGCATTTGCCCCTGCAATTGCCTTTTGCAGCGTAGCGTAATGTTGGGATCGTACGAGTATTTTGATATCTTCTCGTAGCCCTAATTGAAAGTTTTGCAATGCTTGTTGCTGTATGGTTTCTAGTATGGCCCGTTTTCCTTCGGGAGCATGGTTTCTTCCTTCTATCATTGCGTCGTACAATTCCATGGCTAACTTATCTGTTCTGAATCCGAACGATCGCGCGCTCTCCCCTTGTTTTTGTTTCAACGTGTTAAATTCTAACTGGAGATGCGTGGTGCTTTTTCTACTCAGATAAGAAATTTCTAGTTCTGTCTTTAATTGCTGGAAATCCTGAATTTCTCGCGTTTGGAAGTCTGTCATAGCTCTTCCTTTAAGTTTCGTGCATAAAACCGATTCTAATAATGTGCCTTCTTCTAACGGGTTAATATTCTTTATCGCGTATGATAGTGCGCTTAAGAATTCTTGGAGTTTGCTTGAATTTCCGTCAAATTCGGGGATCATGTCTCGAGCTTCTTTTAATCTCAAGTACCCTACCGCATGTTCGGCTTGGTTTCGGATATCATTTGAAGTACGTCCGTACGCAATATTGTGTCTATCGTACCCGTAATCGTGTCGATTTTGCTCGTCGCCGCGCGGGCTCGACGATTGCCTCCTTTCGCGCAAGCTATCTATCTCTAATCTCAAACCGTGCATTATGTTCATCATATCGTGTATCATTGCTCTAACATCGTCAGGTTGTTGGGCTGGAGAGCTTACCGCATTTCCTCGTATTTGCGCGCTTGCGTTTATCCGGCTTGATTCGTCGCGTAAGCGGTCGATTTCTCTGTCGACTTCTTTGGTGGGAACGTTTCGCTGTTCATTTACTCTTAAATGACTCATGCTCGTATAATATTCTTGGGGCTCAAAAATGCTCGAATCGTAAGATGTCAAGGAATACTCACGACGGTGTGATACTCTGCTGGACGTGCTTATGTCAGATTCCGCGTCTGAGTCTTGTTGCTCGTTACTCGCGGTTAACTCCTCGGATGTTTCGCCGAGAATTATTAATTCACGCTCGCTAGCTTCGGACGAACTTTCGCTCGAATAGTGATTTTCTAAGTTACGACGTATGTTTTCGCGTATGTCGGAGATCGCTTCGGTTACTACTATCGCGGGTTTTACACGGCTGTTGCGTATGGCTCGCTCTGCTGACTCGCTAAGTAGCCAAGACGCATTCGCAACGTTTTGTACACTCGCACTTCGGCCTAACGACATTCACGCGGTTTTACAATATTTTTAGCGACTTACAGTACGATGAGAATCTGCATCGCGTTTCGCTGTTCGCCTTGCAATGTGATGTCGACGTCGGTGTTGGTGTCGGCTGCTGATGTTGCTGTTCTCGTTCAGTGGTGTCGGCCGTCGACTGCGGATGTTGTCCCGTGCGTTGAGGTAGGTTGATGTCTTCTCGGATTGCACTATCGTTGCCGTCTCCTTGTGCCGAATGTCTCGTCGGTCCTTGCGCCTCGCTGTACCAAATGTCTCGTCGGTCCTTGCGTCGACGTCTTTTCCCCTTGATTGCGATTTATTAGCTGACGCTTTTCGTTGTCTTCCATCATGGTTTTTCTTTCCACGTTTTTTTTTTTTTTTTTCTGGTATAGTGATTAGCGTTTTTTCACTCTTTTGCCTTACTAATGCTGGCGCATCCCACCGCTGCCACCAATTAATGTTGTGCCCGTAGCCGTAAGGAGGGACTTTGTCGGGATGTAGGCACCCAAAGGATTAGGATCCACGCACTAATAAATGACACTCCGTACTTTACAGTAAAAGAGGTTTTGCTCTCACTTTATTACGAGAAGTTTTAGTAGTATTCAAGACAATACGCGTTACTTAGGATGCGCGGTTACGTTCAGAAGCGATCTGTCTGATTATGTCGCTATTGACTTATATATTATTTTCATAAAGGCGGAAGGAGTGCGGTGACCCCGATCGGAGCACGTCTGCTGCTCCGTATCTGTTCCGCGCGACTCCGCCGCTGTCTCAGCATTCTGGGAACGGAACTGTGACTCGCTTTCTTCTCATCACGTTCCTTTTTAATAATTTAATAATTTAATCATGTATTGGTTATTCAACGTATTCTTAATAATTTAATAATTTAATCACGTATTGGTTATTCCCAAAAGCTGATCGGGCTACGACACAGCAATATACGGACATTTCGGCGAACAAATGTATTATTAGCATGGAATTTAGCCGACTTTAACCCGAAGGACAGAATTAGACTGGAAATAATTTAAATTTCGCTGTATTGATTCGCCAGTTTTGTTCAATCGCGAACACCTCTTAAATTCTTTGTGATTAAAATGATTCTTTGTAATATTATAATTTTGTTAAGGAGAATTAAGAAGCTATTACCACTTGGGTTGGAATAAGAAGATCCTTTAATAGGAACACAAAGATATGTACCAGTTAGATTTTATTTTTTAAAAGTAGTTGCACAACAATTATTTTTCAAAGCAATACATATATTTTCTTTGTGTTCGGGAAGCCGAACCTACGCCTCGCGCCTGACAATGCGCGCCCGGCCACCCCGCGCTTATCAGGTGCCGCGATCTGCCGCAGAGCGTCGACGGCCCATGTACATTTGCTTGTACTTAAAGTACGATCATGCGGCTACTTAAGGCGGGCCGCGCGACGCCCTGCATTCGCATCCTTTCGCAGTATTCCACGCTCGCCGTGTTGAGGACGCGTTGAGTGGATCGAAACACTACAACGTTGAGTGAGGTATCTCCTCCGCTTTATCATACTCAAAGCGTCGAGCGACCTTTCCTCCGCTTGACTGCAATCAAGCGTCGAGCGACCTCTCCTCCGTTTGACAGCCGTCAAGCGTCGAGCGACCTTTCCTCCGCTTGACAGCCGTCAAGCGTCGAGCGACCTTTCCTCCGCTTGATTGCTACCATTTTGGCCAAAGTGGAGACCGCTGCTCCCTCGAGGCCCCACCTGGCCCCGGTACTCTTGAGGTGGAGGCGCCAGGCGGCTCCACTCCGACCACTCGAGAAGGAAGACGGCGCAGGACAAGGCCAAGGAACCGAAGGCGGAGGAAGCCTCCTCCCAGCCAACCCGTGCCACGGGAACGGCACGTGAAAGGGCCGGAGCTTATTGAGAAGCCTCCTCCTTGCCAGCCAGTGCCGCAGGAGCGGCACAAGGAGAGGCCGGGCCCTCAGAGACCAGTACTCCTGTCACGCCAGTACCGCAGGAGTGGCTCGCGAAGAGACAGGAGCCCTCCAAGCCCCTTGTGAATAAAGCCGTCCACCAATCAAACTTTAAAAGTCGTGTGCTTTATTTCTTGATTAAGCGCTAAAGGCGCCGCCGAAGAAAACACAACCACAACATGTATATAGAAGTTAAAGAATATATTGTTGTTTATTAATTAAATCTGTCTCGATGACTTGACCACACCTGCCTGATTCTATTGCGATTCCACTGTATCGAACACTTTGCAATTGGCGCATTTAAAGATTTCACATCTTTTTTTGAAATACGTGTCACTTGGATTGCGTTAGGTAACATAATTTTGTGATATAATAATTTTGTTAAGAAGAAATTAAACTTGTGTTACATTTTTGAATTTACAAAATACATTGCGTGTAGGAGAGACCGGGGCGAAGTCGTCACCGGGGCGAAGTCGTCACCGGGGCGGAGTCGTCATTGCAATTATCTCGAAATCTGTATGTTGTGTGAACTCGCCATTAATACTGTAAACGCGGCTTATGGTGCCCACGTGACCAACGGAGTTTAGTGAGGTTAGGTGCCATGTTGTGATTCTTATCGAGGCAAACGTGTTTTCGGAGGTCGAAAGTAAAATTTTTTGCGCGTCGAAAATTCGTAATATCTTAAATATTATTGTGTCTCCGAATCTTAAAGTAAGTGATTCTAAAGAGTAATGCATGAACACGAATCCAGTGAAGTTTTTTTATTTTCATTGATTTCTAATATTTTATGAGCGACCAAACTTGAAACTTGTATCCGAGGCGAAGTCGTCACCAAGCCATATCATAAAGGTTTCCGGCGAAAATCAAAGTCAAAGAAGCAGCAGTGGTCGGATTCCGGCGAGGACTTGGATAAAATGTGCTGCGTGTGCTCAGGGGTGCGTTCGAAAATACTTCACGTTTACGTTGTGTGGTGGATGTGAGGGATGGACTCAGTGGAACTGGTGGGCCTGCTATCAACGGGAGTTAGCGAACGACCAATGTGTGTTGCTGTAATGTTTACAAACAAAAATGGCTGATTCAAATGCAGTTGTTCATAAGAAAAAACGCATATTAGCACTGGCTTTAGTCGCTTCTGACCAACTATTACAAAGTATTATGTTGGACAGCGGTAGCAGTGAAAGTGATGAGGAATTTGATTTGGCATCATGTGAAATGCGATTGACAGTACGAGGTGGTAGAAAGACACCAGCACGGTGTGAAGGTTATATATCGGATTCCAAGAATGTCCAATAAGGCATTTCGCGAGCATTTTCGAATGACTCCGAACACTTTTGAGAGTCTCGAAACGCGTTTGGGCCCGGCATTATTTATTACAAATGATACAAGCCGACCCATGATACCGGTAAAAAACCAACTATTGTCGGTTTTGTGGATGCTTGCTACTCCAGATTTGTACAGGTCAGGAAAATATGTTGTCAACTATTTATTGCTACAATGTTATAGAAATTACTGAAGTAACTATCATTATTTCTTTGTCTAGATCTGTAGCCGACCGCTTTGATATGGGCAAGTCATCGTTGAGTAACTGCTTCATGCGTGTTATCAAAGCTCTCAACGATATTGCTGGTGATATAATTGTTTGGTCAACAGGTGACAAGCTTTTGACTGTAAAAGAGAAATTTAGAGAAAATGGTGGTTTACCTGATGTCATCGGTAAAATTGATGGTACTGATATTGAACTAAAAGGTCCTAAAGTAACTAGAATAATATAGTATGTACTGTATGATTAAAAGAATAATTTTTTGTTAGTTGAATAAATTATTTTGTGTGCCTTTGTAGGAAAATTATCAATTCTACATCAACAGAAAAAAGCGGTTCAGCATCACTCTTTAAGCTGTTTGTGATTCTCAGCTTAGTGCTGGATCACAATGGAATGTGAGGAGAATATTCGGCTATGATTGGTCAATTTCTTACGGCTTAAAGCTTAAATATCTTTTAAAGCAAGGTTGTAGACCAGCACTTAGCTTTACAGACTGCTTTGCTGGTTTTTGCAGGCTCTGTTGGTGATATACGAGTCTTCAGAAACTCTGATTTATGGCATGCAGTGCGAGAAAATAGACGGGCCTTTTTCCCTGATCAAGAATACATTATTGGGGACAAAGCATATCCAGTCTTAACATGGTGCATTCCGCCTTTCCGTAACTTTGGAAACTTGACACAAGCACAGCAAAAATTCAATCAAGATTTTAGAGAGAGCTTTTGCTCTGCTGAAGGGAAGATGGAGGCGGTTAAAATACCTGGATATGAATAGAGATGATGTGATTCCGTTTACCATAATAGCATGTTGTGTGCTTCATAATATATGTCTCGACGGTGTACATGATACCATTCAAGATTTTATTGTTGAAGGATATGATGATGCCCCTAATAATGAAATTTTTGAGGAGGTTATTGCAAACGATGCAGAAGGTGAAATAAAGCTAAATTAATTATTTAGTTACACTTGTACCTTAAAATTTTATTATAAATTGTATCTATCAGTAAGTAGAAATGTAAATATGGGTTCTAAATATAAAATGTTTCGATATTTGTATGTGTCAATAAATTAAAATTTACATAAAAGTTGTTTATTAAAGTCTATGACGACGACAAGTCCCCTTGCCTGCCGAGAAGGAGTGCGCCGTCAATTTACAATCTCTCAATCTAATCTCAACGTCTCGGAATGTACTCTGGAACCATTAAAGGTTATTAATAATGGATGGTAGCTCGACCAGATACATTTCCTATAGCTCGGTATGGGCGCCAGGTGCGATTCCTCGCACTACGGTAGGCGAAATCTAAGCCAGCTAATTATCTTAGGCGTGAGTAGAGGAGGAGAGGGAGCGCAGCGCAATTAGCACACAAAATAGATAAACAGAAATAAATGATATATTTAATGAGAATAGATAGATGTTATGAAGGGGTAAAAGTCATAGTGGTGTAAGTCAAATTTTTAAAAATTTTTTCCTGCGTGCATAGATGCAATCTATACAATATATAAATTGCATCTATGCACACGAAAAAATATTTTTAAAAATTTGACTTACACCACTGTGGTTTTTATCCTTCCATATATTGAATATGCATAGATAGTGTAACAAATACGGAAGAGTCAATAACAGGTCGTCCCCCGGACAACAATGATACCACCACGACCGCAGTGAATACTAGAGCTCGGAATACCCGGGTATCCGGGTACCCGCCCGTTCGCCCGTTACCCGTTGTATACGGTTCTGGACCGGTTCCGCGGGTACCCGGGTAATTTCGGGTAGCGGGTACCCGAATCGGTACGGGTACCCGCTACCCGTGTCAATACGGGTACCCGTTATACCCGCTTCAGTACGGGTACCCGTATCGAGGCGGGTATAACAGCGTATGCTACAGATATCTGCGTATTACACAGAGACGCGTATACGCAAAGTAATAAAATATAAATTCTCACACGCTTCAAAAATATATAAAATATATGAAAAAATGCTTTTATTAACCCTCCGTTTTTTCGGCACCTTCTTAGTGCATACGTGAGTCTGTCATGTCCAACGTTATTTTTCCTACCTTAAAGTATTTAAAAAAATCTGAAAAAATTTACAAAACATCTGTCTACATTGTAGTTGACAATTTTACAATTTCTTGATAAACATTTGTTTATTTAATGTTTGATTTTTAATGAACTTTCAATAATATTAGCAAAGTTATTACTTACAAAAAAGATTACGTCTAGTGCATACATGGGTCTGAGACGTCCGTGCGAGACTTGACTTGCTCGGTATTCGGCGATATACAGGTATTGATCTTTCGCAACAGCTCTGGGCCCTCTTGAGTCCCTTTTCTCACTTACTTTTTTAGAAATGGAGGCAGGCTTGCCAGTTTTACAGTTACGAGCAGATATTATTTTGGCTCGGACGCCGTAGACCCACGTACACGGAGGATTAAATATGCATTACACATTATGTGGATAAATAGGTATATGTGTAATTATATTTGAAATTTCTATAAATTGCTTTATGTGTAATTTTATATATTTTCTTATTTTACATGCATATATATCTTTCTAACACCCGAAATATAATTAAGTATGATATAATACTATCATTATTTTACACAGGATGCCCCGGGTTTTACCCGACAAACTGCGGGAGCATATCCTACAAGTAAAAATAAAAAAATAATATTATATAAAGTTTGGCTAGAAATGCTTTATTATAAACAAAGTTATAAACAAATATTGAAACGGAACATGAAATAGGTAAAAATTATTATCTATTTTGATGACTCTTATTTTTTAAAGTTCCTCATAAGTAAAAATCAAGAGGCGTTAAATTTGGCGATCTCGCCAAATTTAAGTCAGAGGAAGTCAAAAAATCATTTTTACCTATTTTATGTTCCGTTTCAATATTTGTTTATAACTTTGTTTATAATAAAGCATTTCTAGCCAAACTTTATATAATATTATTTTTTTATTTTCACTTGTAGGATATGCTCCCGCAGTTTGTTGGGTAAAACCCGAGGCACCCTGTGTAAAATAATGATAGTATTATATCATACTTAATTATATTTCGGGTGTTAGAAAGATATATATGCATGTAAAATAAGAAAATATATAAAATTACACATAAAGCAATTTATAGAAATTTCAAATATAATTACACACATATACCTATTTATCCACATAATGTGTAATGCATATTTAATCCTCCGTGTACGTGGGTCTACGGCGTCCGAGCCAAAATAATATCTGCTCGTAACTGTAAAACTGGCAAGCCTGCCTCCATTTCTAAAAAAGTAAGTGAGAAAAGGGACTCAAGAGGACCCAGAGCTGTTGCGAAAGATCAATACCTGTATATCGCGGAATACCGAGCAAGTCAAGTCTCGCACGGACGTCTCAGACCCATGTATGCACTAGACGTAATCTTTTTTGTAAGTAATAACTTTGCTAATATTATTGAAAGTTCATTAAAAATCAAACATTAAATAAACAAATGTTTATCAAGAAATTATAAAATTGTCAACTACAATGTAGACAGATGTTTTGTAAATTTTTTCAGATTTTTTAAAATACTTTAAGGTAGGGAAAATAACGTTGGACATGACAGACTCACGTATGCACTAAGAAGGTGCCGAAAAAACGAAGGGTTAATAAAAGCATTTTTTCATATATTTTATATATTTTTGAAGCGTGTAAGAATTTATATTTTATTACTTTGCGTATATGCGTTTCCGTGTAATACGCAGATATCTGTAGCATACGCTGTTATACCCGCCTCGATACGGGTACCCGTACTGAAGCGGGTATAACGGGTACCCGTATTGACACGGGTAGCGGGTACCCGTACCGATTCGGGTACCCGCTACCCGAAATTACCCGGGTACCCGCGGAACCGGTCCAGAACCGTATACAACGGGTAACGGGCGAACGGGCGGGTACCCGAATACCCGGGTACCCGTTTCTTTTTCCGAGCTCTAGTGAATACTCTCTCGGCGAATTAAGCAACGAATAACAATATATTTCGCAATCGTATAGTTTACGTTACCATAGATTTTCAGCACTGACAGTGAATATCGGAACGCAGCCTAAATTCTGTAGAAGATACATAGTACTATTAGTTATGCAGAACATAGCCTTAATATGAGTGGCCTGCACTTGGACACGGTACATTTGGACATCGTTCATTTGGACACGGTCATTTGGACACGGTCATTTGGACACGATCAAATGGACACCGTTTATATGGACACGGTTCATTTGGACACCGTTCATTTGGACACGGTTCATTTGAACACGGTTCATTTGGACACGGCTCATTTGGACACGAGAATACGCGACCTGTGCACTTGGACACGAAAATGAGCGATTTGTGCACTTGGACACGAGAATTCGCGACCTGTTCACTTGGACACGAGAATGCGCGACCTGTTCACTTGGACACGAAAATGCGTGGCCTGTGCAGTTGGACACGAGAATACGCGACTTGTGCACTTGGACACGAAAATGAGCGACCTGTGCACTTGGACACGAGAATGCACGACTTGTGCACTTGGACACGAGAATTCGCGACCTGTTCACTTGGACACGAGAATGCGCGACCTGTTCACTTGGACACGAAAATGCTCGGCCTGTGCAGATGGACACGAAAATGATAGACAAATTAATCATAAATTATGTTAATATTATTGCATCCCTACTCGTCAATAAGCGTGGGCGGGGGGGGGGCTTTGCCCCCCTCCCCCCCCGCACCCCCCCCCTGTGCACCGGGCGGTGTGGGTTGGGTTGATGGGTGAGCAGGGGGGGCTTCGCCCCCCGCCCCCCATGGACACGCCTTCGGCGTGCCCGGGTAGGAAATGTACCTCGCTGTAAGCGTGGGCGGAGGGGGGGGGGGGTTTCGCCCCCACCGCACCCCCCCATGCACGCGCGTTTCGGTGTCCAACTGCATAGGCCGCGCATTTTCGTGTCCAAGTGGACAGGTCGCGCATTCTCGTGTCCAACTGCACAGGCCGCGCATTTTCGTGTCCAAGTGAACAGGTCGCGAATTCTCGTGTCCAAGTGAACAAGTCGCGTATTCTTGTGTCCAAATGAGCCGTGTCCAAATGAACGGTGTCCAAATGAACCGTGTCCATATAAACGGTGTCCATTTAATTGTGTCCAAATGACCGTGTCCAAATGAACCGTGTACAAGTGCACCTCTCCCCCTTAATATTACTTAAAACTATACTTCTTACAAAGCTACAACAAATATTGCTAGTAGATACGAGGGTCGTTCAATAAGTCCTTCGAAAATCCAAGAGATGGCGTTTGTAGTATCGAAAAAGATTTGCTTTTAGTACGCCTCATCTCTCACTAGACTGCTGTTAAAATTTCAGCTATATACATCACGTATTTTCGCACGAAAAATTGGGTGTGAAAAAAATCTCGGCAAGATGGGTGCCGCGTACGCAATCGTGTGATCGATTCGGAGGCTAGTTTGGCGCTTTTCCGTCGCAATCCTGACGAGTTTCTTCGCCGATAGATAACTGTGGACGAAACATGGATACACTAGGTGATCCGGCTCCAAAGAAGGCGAAGACAGTGAAATCGGCCGACAAGGTGATGGCCACGGTTTTTTTGGGATGCACGCGGAATCATCTACACCGATTACTTGGAAAAAGGACAAACAATAAATGGAAAGGAGATTATGTTGAAAAATAAAAAAAAATCTACCCAAAATAACTTGTTTTTCTATCTTTTTCTAAGAACTTATTGAACGACCCTCGTATCATTTTTCAGATCTAGCAGTATTTTAAGGGAAGGTACAACATATTACATAGCATTTTAATTATTGTCGTACTTAATACTATTAGGTTCACACAGCCACTTACAAGGGAACGGTCGGGGGTGTCCGAGACCGATTTGGATAAGCTTTGGCTATGTTGTAGAGCATCAAAATATATTAGACACGTATTTTTTTTTTTGCGGCGTATCTCGACGTTTATTGGTTGAAAAAATCCCTAAAAAATAACGACCGATTTGGATGCCCTTTGGATATGTTGTTGAGCATCAAAAAACATTAGAGACGTGTTTTTTTTTAGCTGCGTATCTCGACGTTTAGGGGTTAAAACAACTTTTTTTTAGCTGCGTATCTCGACGTTTAGGGGTTGAAACAACTCCTTGAAAATAACGACCGATTTGGATGCGCTTTGGATATGTTGTAGAGCATCAAAAAACATTAGACACGTGTTTATTTTTAGCTGCGTATCTCGACGTTTAGGGGTTGAAACAACCCCTCGAAAATAACGGATTTTAGTTTTTAGCGAATATCTTCGAAAATATAAGGCGTAACGACAAAACATTTGAACGAAATGTTTATGGTTTTTTGTGCTCTTTACAATGGCGTAATCAGATTTTTAAAATTTGTCACATTTTTTAATTTAACCCCACCCTCACCTATTATTTTTGTCAAATATAACAATTTTTCCAACGCAAATTTAAGAGCGTCAAATGCCAAATACATCCATGTGTATTTTTATTATGATACCATTATTAGATTTTTGGCAAGACGAGATGATATGTGGTATAGGCGTCGCGCTGTAGGTAGGTGTTGCGTTATTTCTGTTCAAGTTGCGCCGTACGCTTAAAAATTTCCATTTCAACTCCGGGATGACCGAAAGCGCTGATGCGAAGGCCAGCGCAAGGCTATTTCGAGAGTCCTGGACTAGCAACGGAATGTAGACTCCGACATTATAAATACCACCGCTGAATTGTAAGATCGAGCGGGCAGTCGCAAATTTGAACGTGCGTCACATTAACCGCTACAATAATACACTATCCCAATTATAACTCCGGGACAACCGAAAGCGCTGATGCGAAGGTCAGCACTAGGCGCTGACAGCGAGGAGTTAGCACGAAAATAAATAAGCAGGAAGTCCGGAAGGTTATATGTATGCAGAAATTCTTTCTAATTTTTCCATTCTACTACCACCTTCACTAATTTGGCTCTCCCATCGTGCTAGTTGTCGTATTGATGTAACTTTTTTGTACCTTTGTTTAACTCCTTCAAGCGATCTTCCTCTTGTTTTACCACTCCTCCAGTATTCCACAGCTTGCCTTTTATAGTCACTTGATATTGTTGCCTCAACAGAGCTGCAAGTAACTTCTTCCGGAAGATATACTTTACCATGATCTTCCTCAAATAAATCAACTCTTTCCGGTTCTGGAATCTCATATATATCATAAAAACCTAAAGTTTCTTCCTCTTCTACGTCAAATTCTTGGTTTTGTATGTCAAGCAGTATACGTTCAATGTTTTCTTTTACTTTTTCTTCCTCCGAAGTTGTCGGACTTGGTGAATAGTTGAAAGCAGTGAAAGTTGCAGAAAGTAGCATTATTACATTGTATGGATTAAACTTCATTCTGAAAGATATTAAAATTAAATATTTGTCTCGAACTTTAATTATATAAATAAATACGCACTTTATAATTAATGGAGTGGTCTTTGTTAGGTTTGATACCGTCTCTTTCCAATTTGCGACTGCCCGCCCGATACAATTCGGCGGTATTTATAATGTCGGAGTCGACATTCCGTTGCTAGTCCAGGACTCTCGAAATAGCCTTGCGCTGGCCTTCGCATCAGCGCTTTCGGTCATCCCGGAGTTGAAATGGAAATTTTTAAGCGTACGGCGCAACTTGAACAGAAATAACGCAACACCTACCTACAGCGCGACGCCTATACCACATATCATCTCGTCTTGCCAAAAATCTAATAATGGTATCATAATAAAAATACACATGATGTATTTGGCATTTGACGCTCTTAAATTTGCGTTGGAAAAATTGTTATATTTGGCAAAAATAATAGGTGAGGGTGGGGTTAAATTAAAAAATGTGACAAATTTTAAAAATCTGATTACGCCATTGTAAAGAGCACAAAAAACCATAAACATTTCGTTCAAATGTTTTGTCGTTACGCCTTATATTTTCGAAGATATTCGCTAAAAACTAAAATCCGTTATTTTCGAGGGGTTGTTTCAACCCCTAAACGTCGAGATACGCAGCTAAAAATAAACACGTGTCTAATGTTTTTTGATGCTCTACAACATATCCAAAGCGCATCCAAATCGGTCGTTATTTTCAAGGAGTTGTTTCAACCCCTAAACGTCGAGATACGCAGCTAAAAAAAAGTTGTTTCAACCCCTAAACGTCGAGATACGCAGCTAAAAAAAAAACACGTCTCTAATGTTTTTTGATGCTCAACAACATATCCAAAGGGCATCCAAATCGGTCGTTATTTTTTAGGGATTTTTTCAACCAATAAACGTCGAGATACGCCGCAAAAAAAAAATACGTGTCTAATATATTTTGATGCTCTACAACATAGCCAAAGCTTATCCAAATCGGTCTCGGACACCCCCGACCGTTCCCTTGTTAGTGCAGTAGAAACATTTCAACACTAACATTTAGAGTTTATCAAGAAGTTTGGTCATAAAACTTTCATAAGCTATTAATGGCCCTTTCCTTTTTCTCCATACTTTCCTGGTGTCGTTTCTCTCGTGCTTCTTCCCTCTTTAATGCTTTAGCTTGATTAGCCAATGACCATGCCTCCAGTTGTTCAATTCTCGTTTTTTTTAAATATTTTTTTCTTTTTTACTACATTGATTTCCTGATCATTACTTTCGCTGCTGTCACATGCTTCTGTAGAGGTTTCTCCTGATTGTGGAGTTGAACAACCACTTTGAAGAGCAGAGGAACGTCTCTTCAGACTAGATGCAATAGCAACAGGTTTAACGTTTGGTTTCATACCCAGTACTTCTTCCATTTCATTATAAAACTTGCATGTTTTGGGTTGTACACCTGTCTGTGAGTTGTGATCCCTTGTTGCCATGTCATGCCTTCTAAGATCTTTGAACTTATTTTCACACTGTACAGCATTGAAAGTTCAGTTAGGGTTCATTTTTCGCAAACCCTCAGAAATCAACCGCCATACTTCCGCATTTTTCATTACAGAACTTTTAAACAGCGACTCATGATCCTGCCACAGTTTGATTAAGAGCTTAATAGCATTTTCGTGCTTTCATTTCACAGCTGTCTCTTGTGATTTTGATTTTACAGGCACCTCTACAGGTACAAGTTTTACAGGTACCGTGGGGTTGTCACCTTCTTGCACAGATAAAGGTTTTTCAGGTACATCTGTAGATGCTGTAAATTAATGTTATATGCTGTAATAAATGTTCATAGGAAAATCATAAAATATACTGATGAACACAATAATGTAACACAACAGTAATGAATTAATTAAAAGTCTTTACCAGAAGAAGGAGTTGAAGGATGTTCATCTAAAGGTATATTGAAAAACTTTCACAAATCTTCACAGTCAGTGGCCACACACAACTGCTCATCTGTCACATAAATATACGTCACAATTCCAATACAATACAAAATGATAAATATACCAAGAGAATTCTAACCTAGCCAAGTGCTAAGGAAATTACCTATAACGTCCAGTATATAGAAGTTTCCCTTGTCATCTTTTTGGACGTTTCCTTCATCATTCATACACAAAATATGACGGTCTGGGATTAAGGTTACCATCTTGAATGTCAATGGTTTCTGAGCGAAGCACAATTGATACTGACAGCTCAGCTCTTTCACATCAAATTCCGCGCTCCACCACAATTTTCACCGAATCCCACCGCCAAAAAGGGAGTGGAGAAAAATCACACGAATGCTCTACGATGTAGGGTTTTAGAACGACCACGAATGTATGCTCAAGTGTGCCCACTAGGTGTTTTCGAACGCATTAGGTGTGACATAATACACACGGGTGCTGTTTTCGAACGCACCCCAGAGATGACAGAATAGAGCTGACGAGAAACAGTGCATTTCGTGCTAGCATAGGGCACATAAGTGTGTGCGCTTTTCTTGTAATTATTTTCCGCCATTGTGTTTTTAATTTACGTTTCCATTTTTCTATTAAAAAATAATTAATAAAATGTATCCTATTATTTTTCATGATCAGAATTATGAATTTTCATTTAAAATTCAGTCCGAGAATAGAGTGACGACTCCGCCCTGGCAATTTTGACATTTCGATTTTTGCACCTTTGTCGTTTCCACTCTATACCAGTTGAACAAAGCGACATAGACCAAAAATGTCTGTATAAATTTTTTAGCCAAGGGTTCACTCTTTACAACGGTATACCACATTTTGCTAAAATTATTATTTGTTTTGTTGCTAAAAATCGGCACCGAAAAAATAGTGACGACTTCGGTCCGGTCTCCCCTACTTGACGCCTTTTTTTACCTTTTTTGAAAAAGGTAATTTTTTACTAATATTTTATTACTTTGCATATACGCGTCTCCGTGTAATACGCAGATATATGTAGCATACGCTGTTATAAGACCCGCGTCGATACGGGTAATAGGTACCCGAATCGATACGAATACCTGTACCTGCTATCCGAATTACCCGAATTACCCGGGTACCCACGGAACCGGCCCAGATCCGTATACAACGGGTAACGGGCGAACGGGCGGGTACCCGGTGTTCGAGAGTCCGCGAGTTAGAGACAGCACGAGGAGATGGACAAGTACACGCACGTAAATTAAGAACAAAGTTTATAATGTCAATAAAGAACAATATATATATATATATATATATATATATATATATATATATATATATATATATGTACAAGTAATTACAGTGTCCTTTTTAGGAAAAATGCCGTGAGCGGTAGCGCGCACAGAAGTTAGCACGGCAAAAGCGGCTAAATCTATCAAGCGAGTGAGTGCAAATTTCTAAGCGAAAAGTGGTTTTAAGCGGTTGTACGAGCGGTAGTATAAGTATACTGAGCGGGTGAACAACGAAAACGAGAGCTTCTGGTTGTCGCGACTATTCTTTTATAAGATCGGAAAAAAGACCCTTTCTTCGCAGATCTCCAATTAAATTAACGCATTTGAAACAATTAGAGGAGATCGAAGGGCGACGTGCGCAATTGAAAGCCAGGAGCTGTACCCGAAGAGATTCGTCCCTGCGAAGTGTACGCGAATCGTACTATATACTGTACTCTTATATTAGACTCCTAATCTCGATTTGGAGGATTCGACAATGTTCTTTCCCAGGTAGCAGAGTGATGCCAAATGACGTTTTAATAACGTCTCTAACGTCAATAAAACGTCATTAAGACGTCTTTAGACGTCATCTTGCTATCTGGGTTCGTGCATTTCAACCTCAGGGAACTTGTTTTCAACGTTCGTACAAACTGTGCAACTGTTATATGAAGTACATGTTATGATGAGTTGACAGCTCGTCTACAACTTGAGACGCCATATTGAGATAAAAGTAAGTAAGAAAATCTGTAAATCTGTAATTATTTCTGATTTTCCATATAAAAAAGAGTTCTCTGGGATCATTGATATATGTACTACAATTGTGGAGAAGCATTTTCAATTCTGTCAAATTAATGCGACGAAAGAACTACAAAAATGGTAATTTTGTCGGTAATACAGACGGCTATAGGATCCCCTTAAATGAGTAGCCCTTCGAAATGATTGAATAGGGAAGACCGGGGCTAGTTGGTACATGGGGCGAGTTGGTACACGGTAATTATTATAAAAGTGACAAAAGATAATATTTTATAAAAAATATAGTATTTCCGCAAAAACATTGCAATGATATTTCAGTTATTGGCGACGAGAAGATTCGGTGGCGCCCCCGGTGAAACTATTGTGTCAGACACTGTATCCTGCTGTACTAGTAAACACTTGCGATATGGAGGCAAAACACGAGAAAAAGAGTATCATTACACATTGTTGTGTCCCGCAGTGCAATAATTATTTAGGACAAAATATTTCGTTCCACAAGTGTCTGACTTACAGGAGTCCCACTGGGGGCGCCACCGAATCTTCTCGTCAATTTCAGGCTGAGTAGCGTATTTTCATAAACAGAAAATATTTTTTAGTTTCATATAGCCGAAAGTAAAATAAATCAGTGATATATTAAATGTTATATTTATAAATCTGGTTATTATATCATAATTCTAACTGTTTCTTTAAAAAAAAATCTTTACTTTAAACATAATAATTTCCAGTTATGTTAATGTCTTAAAACATTTTTTTGTTTAAGCAATAATCAAAATATCTAAATATGACAAGTTGGGGCTTGTGATGAGGTAGGTTGTTACAGCTTTCTACTTATAATTTTGACCGACTCCGTCGATGTAACACATAACCTCGGCACAACAGCGGCAGATATTTTAATCTTATGTAATATTTCACTGTTCTCATTACGTATCAAAACCGGTAAATACAAAACATCAGTTACATTATATCTGTATTGTAATTTTGCACTCAACTATGTAAATGTAATATAACACATGTTGTTACATATTGTTATTTCTTTTTATTAAATATATATTATAGGTACTTTCAAAACTGGATCTTTCACAACTTAATCCAGTACTATAACAACTTACCCCGTATATGGAGCTAGTTATTATAAATGTAGCCTTGTAATTTTTATTGGTGCAACAAAATTAATTATACTATTTAGTTAAAAAAATTATTTTTGTGTTGTATAAGTATGCAGCTATTGAAAAATTCTTTTGCGGCTTGTATTCCATTTATTCCTTGTATTCCAGTTACATGTAAAAAAATCATTTAAAAAAATTGTACCAACTCCAGTCTCCCCTACATATTTCGCGGAAAAAATCATTTTAAAAAATTGTACCAACTCCAGTCTCCCCTACATATTTCACGGTTTTTCATAGATAATTTTGAGCTGTTTCCGAAATATAGAGAGTGGGGACAGATATTATAGACACCCTGTATATAGGTATAAAAAAAAATTCTTTAAAATATTCCTTCCACGTGTGAAATATTCTTTAGTTCCTTTGCGTAAAAATAGTTTGTTTTGCCATTATACGAGACATAACCCAGGTAGCACACATGGTCTTATTGACGTCAATTTAAGGTCATATTTCGTCCAAGACGTCATATGTCCTTTATATGATGTGTATTTGGCGTCCTATTGTGGACGAAAGTATGACGTCATAAAAAGGACATGAATTAGACGTCATTTTAAGACCAAATTTGGTACACAACAATTTTATTTTTATTTTTTGAGTTTGTTTTTGTTCAGATCCGCAATTCAAACGGCGCGCCTGCGAGCACGGCAGCCCGTTCGGCGCTCCCTCGCCCGCTAAGTGGGGCGAGCGCGGCACCACCCCGCGCCACGAGCGATAACACATGTCGCCGCGGGGCGGCTGTCTTTCGCGCGGTCACAATATCAACACAAGAGGCATATAAGGGCAAGCCTGCCGATAAGGAATCGTTCCTCTCTCGCAGTTTAACTCCGCCGTGACATTACACAAGCCGGGTGTCGAGGAAATAGCGATAGAGAGTAATCAGTGCGAATCCCGCTCCATTCCGGAGCTAGCGGAATCCACCTACAACTCCTCTGAGCGAAAGCTCGAGTTGACCTGAGGAAGCTGTGGAACCCGGTAGAGTCCGCCCCTCCCCCCGTCGAACAAGGTTCGCTCAGTGGTGGTGGAGGCTAAAGGCCGATCTACACGAGGCTCCAGCAACGGACGACGACGTCCCCGACCGAGGAGGCGAGCCAGGAGGCCCTCCCAGATCAGCAGACCGATCCGAAGAGGAGAAGCGCGACGCAGAAGATCGACAAGCAGGCCCTGCCCTCCATTGTGATCCCGGAGTTACCCCTCGATCGGCCTCTTAAAGAAAACTCCGGGAAAAGAGGCCGATCTTAAATACAACCTAAAGCCAAATCTACAATGTACCTGAAGAAGCAATAAAGCTCTTTTTACCAGAGATTCATGCTGTACGCTTAAGACTTCCTTTCACTGCTAAATTTCCCTGCCGTTCCGAAACAGTTTTAATTAAAACAGACCCATACAGCATAGAAGCTGGCAACATTGCAGGAACGTTACAAGTTGCAATGCAATGTTGTAGAGACAATTGTGTTACGTCCAACCCCAGGATTAGAATAAGAAAAACTGGGAAGCAAAGGAAAGGCTAACCAGAAGGGTAGGGGTAAGGAAGGACGCAACCAGACGCTTACAAATATTGCTCGCAGGTACGTGCGGTTAGGTGCGTGGCGCGAGCCGAACGCACTTTCAATGGCTCAGGAAGGGTCAACGTCCGTAGGGACGCTAGGACGCTTTCCGTAAGCCATGCGATCGTCGGTCCTCTTTTGAGTCAGGGAATTTAATTCCTTTAACTCGGGATCGGACCTCGTGCGACTTCGAGAGGGAGATGGTAGTGGGTGAGGTCTTAAGTTATAAATGAATGCAGATTGAAATTAATATTTAACATAAGATAAACATTTATTACAATAGTATACGCTACGTGAACAATAAATGACCCAGATAGCCAAATGCAGAGAGTTTGCTGTCATGTTGCCAACAATCGTTACTGCAACTAATTTTGACAAACTCGGGACAAGGTGAGACTTTATAGTGCGTGTCGGGTTGAACTCATATGAATTGTATTTCTATTAACAGCAAATTGATTGCAACGTGACAGCATCAATTTGTGAGGGATTTGTGATAGCAACTTGACGACTGCTCGTGTTGTCAATTTGTTATCCGTGATTAACAGCATATTGACTGCAAATCGACGGCAACTTGAAGGCAACTTGTTATCATCGGTATACCATCCGCAGCTAACAGCACGTTAATAGCAACATGACAGCAACATGACAGCAACATATGTCAAATAATGAATGCTGCATGTGCTGATAAAATGCCAACAAAACGTGCTGACCAGCCTGTGCGCGTTATGGCTCCTGCACACAGGACGCGGCAGCGCGGCAATGCGACAACGCGGCAACGCGGTCACCGTCTGTCTTTCCGTACTACTTTCAGAAGTAGAACGGAAAGGCAAGACGGTAATTGGTCACCGCGTTGTCGCGTTGCCGCATTGCCGCGCTGCCGCGTCCTGTGTGCAGGAGCCATTACTGCTGCGCACTGCAAATATTTCGAAATAACATTAACAATATTTAAGAGCTAAAAGAGAATAATAAACTTAGTATTTTTTAGACTTTAAACTTATGTCTAGAAATGTCATTTTTGCAAAATGACAATAAAATTAAATCAGAAGCATTTTTTAAACAAATTTCAAGACAAGTACTGTTTCAAAAATGCTATAACAATACTCATTGTCATTTTGCAAAAAATGTGACATTTTCTGACATAAGTTGCCATTTCAAAAAAACTTAGTTTATTATTCCCTATTAACTTTTAAACATTGTTGGTGTTGTTTCAAAATATCGCAAACGGTACTCCATAATGCTATTTTTAAATTTATTACATGTGTGATTTTTTAATAAATGTATAAATGTGTAAACAAACATATCATAATAGCAATTTATTTGTACAATCAGTATATTCTGATAAATAAAGACACCATGAGATGTACGCTTGTATAGTACGTTCAACGGGCTTACGACATACGCCGCATATTTTTATATTTTTCGCAAACTCTGCACACGCCAATAAATAACTTATCAAAGAATCTCAGTTATGAACGCCATCATTCAGATCGTTCACGTTCGGATCGTTCACGTTCGGATCGTTGTTTGGATTCTGCGGTTCGCCAAGTAAATAATTGCCCGCCTCGAGTCGTTGTCGCTGACGTCGTCCTATTTCCTGCCTATTCATCCTTGTCGCTACATTTCGATTTCTTTGCTTTCCAAAACGTACCGCCTCTCCCACCTCTCGAAAAAATTCATCCCTCAATGGTGTTGGAAAATGCGAATTCATGGACACCACATCTATAAATTAAACAGATAATACAAAAAGTAATTAAATCAGTATTTATTTGTATTTTAATTTAGTACTATACATATATTTTATAAGTCGGAGTAACTTACCATATATTACTTTAATTAATTTGGTATTCATCTGTTCGCAAGCGATGATTTATGCCCATGAAAACCATTTGATTCTCGCATCGAGTACCAGTAACTCGACATTTAGAACATGGATTACTGGAAGTATGTCCAAAATGATTCAGTGCCCAAGAACGTGCAGGTGCATCTGCAATAAAGGCTCGCAATTCCACAGGTATTTTTTTTCTAGAAATAAAATACCATCACTGTCAATAACTGTCAGAACATCCTCAATAAATTGATTTAAAAAAATATTAATGTTTAGTGGTTTCTTTGGCCCTTTATAGATGCCTACAACTTCAGGTTTGGAATTAGCCATGTTAGCTATAGAACATTGAATCGGCCAAATTTGCATATTACCCGACTTATTTAATCTGGCACCATCAGTACTCCAATCTACTTTTATTACATCTGGAATTAAGTTCGGTGATGTTCTTTGCAAAATTCTGATAAGAGCTTTAGCAAATCCTATGTGCAAATATTCTCCAGGTTCAACTATAGAAATAATAGGGCCTTTGCGTGGAGTGTTCAATAATTTTCGTGAATTTTTCGGAAGATACGAGAAACACGGTAAGGATCGTAATGTCTCTAAAATTATATTTCCCTGAGTATGTGTAAGATTTCCTCGTATGAAAGCTGTCGCAAGAGATTCACAAAAAGTATTCACGCCTGCATCTGAATCGCAATCATCTTCATTAGATTGAAATGTTGCAGGTGAAATGTTCCTTTCAAGGTAGAGGGAACTACAACTCCCGACATTCATTGAGCCGACAGAAGAAATTTCACTATGTTCGCTGACATGAGATATTTGATCAAATGAACAATGGTATTCAGACACTGGAACTACACTAACATGAGAGTTATTCGCATCTATCACTGAGTTATCCAGTCGTATGTTGCGATCCTTTTGATTGTTCTGCCGCAATAAATTTAATTTCCGTAAACGTTGACGCGGTAATAACTTAAAAATCGGTTTTCGGTCACGTGAGGTTTTGAAGTTTCGTTTTTTTAAGGGACTCATTTCACTGTAATGTCGAAAAACACTTAAGAGATAATAAATTTGTAGACTTTGTATATATATATATATATATATATATATATATATATATATATATGTATGTATATGTATGTATATAATAAATGAACCAACTTACATTCCAGTATAAAAATGCCCTTGACTCTGGCAAAAATAGTCGACGCAGACTCTAAACTTGTATATAGTTGAGCTGCAAAATCCAGTAATGGGAGTCCTGTCAACATATACAAAGAATATAAATACCTTAGTAACAAAAAAAATCCTAAGGATAAAGATATCCGACGGTGAAGAAACCGGGCATCTATTGGCAATCTATTAACAATGTAACACTTACGTTCAGCGTAAGTGATGGTGACTCTTGGTACCACAGTAGCTAGCCCGAGGGATGGAGATACGCACGAGGCACGAGACAAGACTCACGAGGTCGCCGACTGACCCGCCGGCTGACACGTAACGAAGATCGTTCCCAGAGGAGAAAGGTGGACATTGCCGCGTGTTTTTAAAGCATTAAAAGATTAAGGACCGATTGTTCCAACCTGTTGATAAACTAATAGTTAAATAATATGTCTATCTTTGCCTAATTTGGAGGAAAGACACATATATGTGCTTTCACCATTAAGTAGTTTACGAACAAGAGTTGGATCGAACAACTGGCTCTAAATCTTAAAAAAAAAAAAACATTTTAAAAGTCGCCAAGTGCACGGGCCAGCATGAAAAACTGTTATATGTTGAAAAAATCTGTTGTGTAAAATTGTTTTAATATACCCAATTAAAAGTATAAAATAATTGTACATTGCAACATAAATCGTGTCGATTTCAGTATAAAATACAAAATAATATTTTAGTTGAATAATAAGTGTTGTTTCACATTTCATAATTTTAAAAACATTAAAAATGTTTTTTAAAAAAAAATTAAACATTTTTAAAGACCAAGATAACAGAATTAGATATTTAAATGTAGATACATAATTAATATTTAATTTAAATGAAAAAATATTTCAAGCCAATATGTCTTTACGAAATACTTCATTATTACATTTTTCATGAAATGTGAGGCAACAGGCTTGTTCATAGAAAATTAATTTTTTAAGCAAAACGAATAATATTTGGGAAACAAGCAACAGAGAACGTTTTAGAATTTTTAAGTACCTTGGCGGCGACTGTTTATCGTCTTTTATTACGGTATGCGCGATCACCGCGTTGCGAGAACGATCGCGAAAAATCTTTTACAAACGATACAATTTAACGTTATTAATTTTCTGCAAAATAGAGGCTGTACGCACTCTCAACGTTCATATTCATACGCATTTCGAAGCGAGCTCGCTCCCTCGTTCGCAATCGTTCGCGATCGCGACAGGAAAACGCCAAACGCGCGAGCATTCCCTTCAATCACATTGAATATTAATTCCCGTGCTTAACGAGGTTTAATTAAACTATTCACTGAAAGCGTCTTGCCGCGCGATTCACTTATTCGAAGTAGAAATCGGAACGAAGACAAGAGACGCGAATTTCGAGGTTATCGTCTCACTGCGACACGCGGGACGACGATTCTATTAAGATTCGGATATATCGCGCTTCGAAACACTTATTCCTCACGTAAAATTCACTCACCGATCACGAAGCACTGCAGGAGACCCGTCAAATCACAGCCGGGAGACTGGCACGTGCGGCGTGTCGACGTCCAGCACGGCGGCGGTCGGCGTCGGCACGTTTATCTCGTCCAGCGACAGCAACCCGCACTCGTTTCAATCGACACAAGAAGGAACAGAATATTCGGCGTACGTTCACTTTGCAACACTCCGTAACCGGATTTCTTTTCGTTCGCGAGAAAGTCGAATTACGCGAGCGACAACGAGACCGCGTCGGGCACACGATGTAAAAAACTCTCTAATATAAGGTCTGTTTTACAATAGAAAACAAAGTTAAAGGTCTTTTCACAGGCTTATTCGTATCCGTGATTGGCTATTAGCTTCGCGCTTACCATTCAGCGGTCAACTTTGAATATTCTCGGTTTTTGATTCATTTTCCATTCAATAATGTATATGTATAATATTTATACATTTATATATTAAGGCACATTTACAAGGGTGGGCCACTTATTAAAAAACTTTTAAATATCTTTGATATATTTATACATCCAAAAAAATAACATAATTATTTAAGTTGTTAGGTTCAAAGTGGGAATTATTATAGTAGAAAGATAATTTTTCTTATGGTCACTGTTTTCGATTCTTTAAAATGTCATTTATGTTTTTTTACTTCGAACCACCTGAATTTTTTTACTTAAATCAATTTCTCTTTTCAATGTACACGCAAAAAAATTAAGATGAGACTAACAAAAAGTGACAGTAATATTATATTAATAATATTATATTAAGTAATATTATATAAAATATAATATTACTAATAAACATTTTTAATTGTTATATTTTATATAAACAAATACATTTATACATAAAGTTTATATTCAGCAATGATTTATATTTTTTATTATGCTGTAACAACATATGTATCAAAAATTATCTTCATAATTGTTAATAAATGTTGATAAATCGTATAAAGCATCTTTTTCAACAAATGTTGCTAATTTTATTCATATATATTTCTTATTTTCTTATTTTGTAACTATATGTTATGTGTAATATAATTAATATAAAGTTACATAATTAACCCTTTGTCTGTGTACGTGGGTCTACGGCGTCCGAGTGAAAATATCTATTCCGTAATTGTAAAATGTGTTATATTTAAATCTCGAAAACTATACGTATTTTTATTGAAAAGCTGTCGTAAACATGTGACAATTTCAATTGTCAACACTTCGTTAGCAACGAGATACAATTAAAAAACTTCATAGCTTGATGACATATACACAATAACGGATGGAAATTATTATACATGTGTTGTTGTCGTCATGTTTACATCATGATGCTCAAGATGAAATGATGAATCATTCGTTGCTGTCATGTTGCTGACATGTTGCAGACAACATAACGTACCAATACTGCGGACCGTTTGCTCTTGAAATTGCGTCAACTGATTGCATATATAAGCAGTCATGTAGCTGTATTTGTAACGTGTTCTACTTCGATGTCAGCAAATTTACAGCAAATATGTGACAACACATGCAATGCATTAGTTTGCTCAATATGCTATATCACGCTTGGCTATCTGGGGAGAATTAGGCAAAATAAAATTGAATACATTTATAAGTGTGAATGTCAGATGTATGTGTGACGTGTGTGTGTGTTTTTCGCGGGTATTACATTAGTGCGGGGGTGATCGGGCAGGATTTTTAGGGGAAATCTATTCGCTGTGTGCGGAGAGACTAGTGCTGCCACGGTTAGTGAAATATCGCACTTTTTGATGGAATAGCTGTCAACGATTGTGAATATTCGAGCTACGTAAACTGTCGTTAGGTAATTTAAATCTGAATTTCAATGAAGATATTACAAAAATTATAGTTGAAAAAATTTTTCGAGAGAAATTAACCTACATTTGTTTTAAAGGTTAACCTCTCTCTGACTTTTTGCAATGAATCTTATCATACGAACGGGATTTGGATCTATCACTCATGACATTAAATTTAATCCAAGTGCAATACCAAAAGAAAAAGCCTTAGCAATATCGCATGTGATTCGCGTTGAAGAATTGCGTAATGAAAATATAAGTCATTTAATAAGGTGCAGTGTAATACCGTAAACATCTGTCAATGCTATTCTGTACAAGGTACAATTACATGTAAGTATATCAATATTAATGAAATTCAAGTCAATCGTAAATAAATAAAAAAATCAAGATAAGAAATATGATAAAAACGTTTAAACAAGAACAAAAAATTATTGTTTTGATTATCTATATATTCAAAATATATTATTGCAGCTTTCCGATAAACGTCATGTAACTTGTGCATCGTGCACGTGCGTATCGCAAGCCGGAAGAAGATGCAAGCACATATATGCTCTTATACATTATGTCAACTCTAATAGGAGTGTTACAAAAACAAGTCTTGAGCAGGAATGGGGCAGACCATCAGACAAGTAGTTGGGTCATGAAATGTATGCAAAACCAATGCGTATCGCAAACTTATTTAAATCGAAAGCACCCGAGACCAATTGTACAAATTCCAGTGTTCCTCTTAGTCTTTTTTTTTTTTTTTATTTTTTATTTTTACGCAGGAGAAATCTTGCAGGGGCAACCAGTCACTACGCTCGATCGGGGAGCGCCCGTGGCAACCAGTCACGGACCCGGAGGTCCGATCGGGGATTTTACGCCACGGGCAACCAGTCACGAGCGCCGATCGGGGAGCGCCCCGCCGCGTCCGAGGGATGGCCCGGTGACCCCCCTTTCGGGGGGAAGACCCCCCCACCCCTGGGGTAGGGGCGGGGGAGTGCCGGATTCTACGAGCGTGAAAGCCCGTAGCCTGCCGGCTAAAACTCCTGCGAGCGACCCTAACTGCGCTATTTGGGGAGGCCCTGGGAAACGCAATGATCACATCCGCGAGCCCCCCCACGCGCTCGCTATAGCGAGAACCTCTAACTTGTGACGGATGAGCGTCGCCACACTCTTTCGCCACCCCTCCCTCCGGAGTTGCCGCTGCCCGGTTAAGGGCAGCTACAGCGAGCGAGCGGTAAGTCCCCGACCGCTCGCCCGCCCCCCGGGCGGGAAGAGGAGGATCCCATTTGGTCGCGACGCCCGATCGGGGAGCGCCCGCGGCAACCAGTCACGGATCCGGGGGTCCGATCGGGGATTTTACAACCGCGGGCAACCAGTCACGAGCGCCGACCGAGATCCTCCTCCTCCCGCGCCCCCATTGAGGGCAGGCGGGCGCCAAGCCCCGGGACGAAGACCCGTCGGAGTCCCGCCCCGGAGCCCGGCCTCCCGCCTTCGCGGGACGGAGGGAGCGCTTGTGGCGGAATCCCCTTGGGGAATCCGCCCGAGCCCCCTCCGACCCGCTTCCTCCGCCGACCTGCTCGGCACTAAACGACGGCAGGAGGGAGGATCCCCACCTCCGTGGAGGTTTTTGGGGGTCCACCCTCCCGGCGCCATCCCCCTCTGACTCATCGTCCAACACGCCTCTACGAGTGGGGGGAGGGGGGGGGGGCATTGGCGCCCGGGTTGATCACCCGGTTGTCTCCTCCCTGTTGTTGTGTGGGGGAGTTTCATCAGCTCCCCTAATCGCTGTCGGAATGAGGAGGGGCGGCTTCCCCCCTCCTCACTCGCTCGTCCGCCAGTAGTAAGTGGCTAGGTATGGGGCGTCAAAACAAACCCCCACCACCGACCCCGCCGGCGCCAGGGGCGTGGCCAGACGGTCTGCCCACGTGACCTCGGAGCGCTCTGATTGGCTGCCGTGAGAGGGGTGGGGGTAACGAGGTAATTAAATGGAGCGTTTTGATTGGATACCCCATACCTAGCCAGCGTTTTGATTGGATACCCCATACCTAGCCAGCGTTTTGATTGGATACCCCATACCTAGCCAGCGTTTTGATTGGCTCCCGCCGCCTAGGGTGTCTAGTGTCTAGTGACTTTTTCGAGAATGCACGTGGCGTGGACGACAACGAAACAAAAATGTCGGATTCAAATTCGTAACTAAATGGCGCGTTTTGATTGGATACTCCTTACCTACCCAGCGTCTGATTGGCTCTTTCGCCTAAAGCTCACTAGCGTCTTTTTGGGTCTGCACGTGGTGGACGATGCTAAGCTAAAATAAGGATATGATGCTAAGATGCCGAAAACGGAAAGTGGAATTTTTATGTTTTCAGAGAATAGTTTTCATGATTTATGACCGTGTTCTTTTAGGACTTGGGTCTGGACAAAGAGTTTTCGAAACAATGAAATACGTGAAACTTATTTTCTGGAGAAAGGAGAGGGTAAAACACGAACGGGCAGGTTCGCTTTGTAACGGGATGCAACTAATTTAACGTAAGAGAAAAAGGAATGAATAAATAGACGGAGGGGGTTGAAGATACAAACACAATGTTTATTACATAAAATAATACATTGATACGAGGGAATAAGTATTTCTTTTAATTATTCTTAAAAGTACATGCCTGAACATGGCAACATTCAACGTGAGGTTTTACGCGCTTTTATTATGAAGAAAAATTTTACGAAATAATTTTACAATCAAACGATCATTGCGTTCGCAATTGTCGCTAAACAGATTAAGAAACTGACAAAGATTATAACCGCTACACATGAAATATAAAAATACACAGCAGTATTGGCCGCAAGTTTGAGAGAGTGTTCCTTGTAGTGTAACGGTGTTCCATCGATGTGTAGTGGAATTCCGACGAAGGCATAAGAGGAATCTGGAGTCTAAAGGCGGTAGTCCGTAGCTATCGAAATACGTTCCTGCTCCTTGCTCGTCGACGTAAAAAGCGACCCAATGTTGGCCAGGCCGAGCGTGATCGTCCGTATTAGCGACGATGGCTGTCGACCTCGTCCACACCCTCGGCAGTCTGTCGGCAGGATAGACGCCCGCATATCTGACACTGAGATGATGCAACGCTTGTAAGATTTCTAGCGAGTTTATTTTCTACACAGCGAGGTGGTGTTCGCACGAGAGGAATTATTTGTATAATTTCGGAGTTTACCTCTTTTGGAGTTGTCGCACTAGTGTTCTTGTTGGTGACGGGCGTATCGGCAAGTTGAAGATGTATTCTTTTCTTACGCCCGCTACTGAATAATAGGCTTTTGCTACTTCTCCTTCCTCCTCTTTCTCTTCTGTCTCGTTATTTTTTTTTTTTTTTGCCACTGTTTTAATTTTATAGCGATGTCACCGTCGGTTTTTCACCTTCGTCGTCGTCGTCGTCGTCGCTTGTGACCAAATTTACGTAAGAGAGATTAGTATCGTAGCTCGAGTTGATGCTGTTGCTGCTACTACTGCTGCTGATGCTGCTGCTGCTGCTGATGCATTTGCTGTTGGTTCGCAAGACTATCCAGCGTTTCAATTTAAAAGCGTTACGTAACGCACAAGCAATTTTGTCCGTAGTCGAAACACGAAATCCGTGATGTGTGCAGCGTTGACTGTACTCTCGGGCCTCCGGTAAACTTTTGAACGGTGAAGAAATTTTTTCCAGATTATATATGTTTCTGGAAAGTAGTTGACTCAAGTAACGAGCCTTTTCCGCGCCTCTGCAGTAGATGTAACGCACTTGTCGCGTAATTTCTCGCAGATGTAGGGTGAAACATTTGAGATCGGTTTCACCATCGAACCACTCGATTCCATGATAATTACGCGAAAGCCAGTTATTCTCTCGTCTTGTCTTTTCGGGTAGATCGTCAAATGGAAAGTGCGGCGACATAATCCAGTGTCCGGTGATTGCCGCGTTAATCGCGACAACTGCGACTTCTTTCGGAATAAACTTTCCGTTGACATCACGGAAACCTTGTATATCGATGGCCAGATCCATAGTTTAAAATGTACTCTCTATTTTTTCAAACGAAGCGTCGACGTTCGTGGCTCGAGTGAAACTGAGTCTCTCTCTTTTTGCAGGATTTTACGCAGAAAAATGACGATGGGTAAAATATGTATAGTGGTGGGGGGGTGAAAAATAAAGTATGTGAAATATTATTTGTCGACATTTGTCATTTATCCGGCAAAGTCGACGATGATTTGTCGTGAGGAGTCGATTTCTAGAACATTATCGAACTCGGCGTAAACGATACAATTAACGGTCGCGGTAAGTGCTTTTTCAAATCGCACTTCTAATCGTAAACTGCCATGTTTCACAAGATTCCAATGGCCGGCGCAATTGGCGGATAAGTCGGGTGTAAGATCAAAGGCGAAAAGTGTAAATCCTTCGGCGTAATCTTCTCTGCTTATAGAATTACCCTCGTTCAAAAAGTGTATGCCGGTTCCCGAAAAGAGAGTGTGATAAGCTTCGACGTAGAGTGGCTCGTCTTTCGAGAAGCTCGGCTGTAACGGTCTACTGGGAATTTGTATACCGTCGGCGTACAGCGAAAAGAAATTTATACCATAGTTTTTGAAATTAAACGGGTTTAATTTTCTATCGCCATTAAACGCCCTGTTATCGACAAAACCGACTATTATGCGTTTCGGCAGTTGACCGAGTATTACATTGTCTATCGATTCTCCTACGAGACCCGCGTGAATCGTAAATGTTTTAACTTCGCTCTCGTAAGGGGATATTTGGCGGTAGTTTTGCTCAACATTCTCGCATGCGCGAGTAAAATGCCAGGGCTTATTTTTGCCCTTCTCACGAGCAGACTGGCGTCTAGAATGCGTATTTTCGACGTCGAAGTATTTTCCATAAGGCAAAACGAATCTTTCGAACGAAGTCTCATTCTAACCTCCACACCGTTAATTAAAAACTTATCTTGATTGAAAACGTCGCAATGAAGATGACCTATGAGATCTAGCGCATGTCCCTCGTGAATGTAACGAGCGCGTCTCACGAGAGCCGGATTTGGTGTTTCTGAATCTACGAGTGCGTCCATGAGTCCGAGGGTATCCATGTCCCACAGACAAGAGGTCAGATGGGAAGTTTTTGCGGGTGAAGAATAATTTAACAACGCCTCTATGTACGCGCAGTTCGCGTAGGCGTTGTTTGGGGGCGAGACGAGCTTTTGATTGAAATATACGTCGATTTGATTGAACATGGAGTGTAGTAAATGATTTACAGGGCCTACTTTGTACACAATTCCACCTGGTGCGGGTGTTCGGCCGTCGCCACCACCGCCTGCTAGGGGAGAAGTTTCTACACGTATGCGAAGGCTCAACATGATGTGCGTGAGGTCCAGGTAGTCTTCTCCATGACCGGGTATGACGAATTCTATAGGCGCGTCGTCCCCGAGGGAGGTTATGGGCTTGTAATAGATCCATTGCGAGCTCTCAATACTAGTTTGAGTGGGCGGCAATGAGAAGAAATCGAGTTCGCGTTTTAAACATTCGCTTGAGTGCGTGTGAAGAAAAGACATGCTTATCCTCCTCCTCCGCTCCTTGAATTCTTGCTTCGTGTGCGCGCGCGACGATTAAGAGAATATGTCGGATACGCTGCGTTTCTTGACGCTGACTCGACGACGACGTTGTCTCGTAGCGGTAGATGACTTTCTGTTTACAGCACGAGTCTTCTTCTTCTTCTTCGATGATTTTTTGATCGTTATTCTCTTCCTCTGCTTGCTCTTTGTCGATTTTCTTTTGACTGTTTGACGACGACGTTTACGAACTGCGACGCGACTGTCGTGGATGCCGAGGGGAAACTGAAACGCTGGATTTTTTGCGGATACTTTATATCCCGATCCCTTCATCATGCCGCTTATCTTCTCCTGGGCTTTTCTTTTAAGATTTCCACTTGATTCTTTGAAGCGAGTTTTGAGCGCCTCCTTCAACGGTGTATTATTTTCGACATCATCCATCACATTGATACCCGCGCGTAAAGCTTCTTTACCGACCGCTCGCGCGCCTCTACTTAGGTAAGGCAGCACCTTTCTGAATAATCCTCCGAGAAAACTACCGATTCCGTGACCTCGTTGATAGGGTGCTCCGATGAAAACTCGTGGAATTCCTCCGCCTCGTCCACTCTGATGTGAATCGTAATATTCGTAGTCCATGGCTCTGAATTTAGTTTTTATTTTTTTTCGACGACAACACACCGCGTTGTTACTGGAAACGCCTAAAGTGCAATGTCACCGTCAGCGTCCCGGATTCGAATGGTATATTTTTTCCGAGTTGATCTTTTATATCTATTTCAATCGTGCGGAAATTTGTTTTGCGTAATGGAATATAATGCAGCGGGGAGAAATGTTTCACCTGATTCGTTCCGTAAGCGTCCACGTGATTATAGCGGTATGTCTCGACCGGCACTATTCGGAGAAGAGGTGTTTGCGCGTCACCTGTTACATAAGGCTCGCAAATATCACAATAAACGAAAATTTTATCTGGAATACCGCGCTGCAAACTACAAGGTTCACGACTATAGAAAGCTGTTTCGCGCGTACCTCTATTTTCGCTAATATGGCCAAGTTTAATATATTTTGCAGTAAACGCTTGGTTGGAAGAAGGCTAAATTGCGTAGCGTCTGACAGAAAATTCGCCATAGTATTCGGGATTATCGAGAAGAACATGACCTAAACCGAGTATTTGTAGAAGAGTATCGGAAAGGCACATATGATGTATTAGATTGCATTCACTTGCGTTACAAGTAATGCTGATGTGGGTTTTTCCTCCAGTTTTCTCTTGTTGATCTAAATAAAAGTGCGAGTCAGCTTGTTTGCATGCTTCATTAATCGCTGAGATAAGTTCTCTGGTATTTTTGTAAAGTCCGAACCAAAATGTGCTTTTTTTCGCCACCTGTACTTTCTCTTTTTCTTCTTCCGGTTTAGTATCGTAGAAGAAGATTTCATTTTCCTTATAGCGCAAGTGTAAAAGAGTACTAAATTGAGGAAATTGAATCTCGCTAAGCGCCACTTCCCATTCACCGTGTAAGTGTAGAGTTTGAGGTAATTCCGTAACGAATGACGAGGTTTTATTTTCTGGGAAATAGCGCATGCTGCTATTGCTCGGAAGAACCATGAGAAATTGGTCGTCCCTCATCTTGAAGAAGAGAAGTTAAATTCGAAGCGGGGATCCAAGAGTCGAACTTGCTGGGATAACCACGCCAGCTAACTAACACCTGTTTATTAGCGCCGTGTCCCCTGATCTTTATCACGCGATCGACGATAAACTCTTCTTCCTGCAAGTTTTTCCCTACCCTAGCTAATTCCTGCTCGTAAAAAATACCGTCTATGACTTCATCCGCTAAATCGCTCAATTCGTACACGCGTGGTTTTCGCCACTCGAGAACGCGGTGAATTCGAAATATCTCTTCACTCCACCTCGCTTCGTATCCTTTCTCGAAGGTAGCTTTTGCCCTACTGACGCGAACGAGGTCTCCGACGCTGTATTTAGCTTTTCGTGCGCGTTTCATCTTTTCGCTCGTCCTCCATCGTCGAATTATATTTTCGCGCGCGACACGAGCGTTTTCTCTCGTAACGACAGCCGGCTGCATTCTAATGGAGGAATGACGGGTGTGATTGTAAGCGCTTACGATATTCTGCAAAACATCGATGTAGCGCCGCGTATTTTTATGCGTAAAATAGCGCCACATTCGTTCCTTCAACGTTCTGTTGAAGCGCTCGACGACGGCAGCTTTGATATCCGGATTACGGGCTACGCGAAAACGAATGTCGTTTTCTTCCAGAAACTTTTGCAACGGACGCCCGATAAATTCTTTACCTTTGTCCGTTTGTAGGAATACCGGTACGCGCCCGTCACTTTTCGAGAGCACGCGCTGGAAAGCCGTCGTCACGTGATTACTCGTTTTGTCTCGTAGCGGTTCTACCCAGACATATTTACTAAGCACGTCTATAATCACCAGAACATACGAATATCCGTCGTTGTAACTTTTGAGATTTCGGAGCTCGATCAAATCGGCCTCCCACAGATCGTCGATATTCGTCACGGTGTAATGCAACCGTGGAAATTTTCTGCGCGATGGACGATGCAACGTGTAAGCGTCTTGCGTTTCGAGCCAGCGCGTGACTTTGTTACGGGAGAAATTCGGTTTAGCGGCGCGAGTCAGATTATCCGTTGCCGAATAGCCAGCGTAATGTCGCGGATCGTAGTAGAATTTTTCAAGTTCCGTCATTTCTGTTTACTCCAATCGAGTAAGCGTTTTTTCTTCGCCTGCTGCGAATCAACGCTACTTTTCGGTGTCTCTATCGGTGTGGAACTCCTGGGAGGTTGAAATGTCGAGATATTCGAAGAAGTAGCGGCTAATATAATACCTTATTTCTCACCAGTACCGCGGGGACGTTTAAGACGCGAAGTAAACGTGCGAACTGAAGTCTCCCCGTTGCTTTCACGGTTTTTCTTTCGCGCATAGCCTCGTTTATCAGGTCGTCGATATTCGAATCTTTTATAACGCTGCCGTCTATAGTCACGACTCCATCTTCGTTCCAGCTAATTCTACTCGGAACTGCTTTATCGAACAAATACTTTAACAGCAAACGTGCATTCGGACGATAAGTTTTCGGCACGCTATCCAGTATTCTTTTAGTGCTTTTCGACATATCAAAATTACGATCGTTCGACGCGACGGCAGTGGCGGCGGCGGCTGCCGCGACGTCATTTTTCGCCATAATACCGTTAGAGTGTAAAGTCGATTCAAGATCGCGCGTTGTCGTCGTTTCGTAGTCACCGTCGTCGTCGTTGTCGTCACGGACCACGCGAATATCGCTATCCACATTTTCGTCTTTTTCATCGTTGCGCGCGTCCCGATTTCGCTTTCGCGCTACACGAACAAAGTGAAGATATCGCCAAAGTGCCTCTTTATATTTTTTCCATTTCTCCCCGACGTCGAGTGGCAAGGGTGAATTAAGAATGCGACCCATCTCCTCATCGAGTCGCGATAGAGGTGTACGCACGGTAATATTGGTGTTCTCCGAATTTTCGCTGTTTTCCATCGTTCGTTCGCTACCGACGGCAAACGCAGCGGGGGGAGTGTTTTGTTGCGATAATTGACGCTGCATTCTTTCGAGATTTTCCGTAGTGATCAAAACCATCTTCTTTGCCCTTTCCATAACGCGCCCTTTTAATCTCTACCGCCGATAATCCGCGACAGTAAGGCGGTTAATATAGGTCCGATAATATAGGATAAGAATCCGCCTCGTTGTACCAACAGCTTTCTTTTATCCTTCAAATTACAGCATTTTGACGCGATGCTACGCAGTGTCGCTTTGTATTTGCTCAGTCGATTTTTTTCACGTCGCTCGAGCAGCACGTTACCTTTGAGTGTGTTGAACACGCATTCGCCGATACACCGTATTAATTTATCGTCTGCGGTCCGTAAGAAGGTCGCGCGTTGATTTTTGTTCAAATACAGCAAGGCCTCGAGAAGACAGATATTTTTCTTTCCGATCGAACGTCTGGCGTTTTTCGTCGCTCTGTCTGATTTCGCGTTATTTTCCTTCTTTTCCATCGCGAGAAAACTGACACGACTGACCAGCGCGAGCGCTAGTGCGCGCCTTTTATACGTAACCATTGGAAAATGATCTACGCGGTACGTAGACGAAATGTGCCGTATCGTCGGAAAAGATGCACGTTCGAAAACGATATTCGTCCGGAGTTGATTGTTTCAGATCAAGTAGTAGATACCCGTGCGGCCTCGACGTGGCGTCGTAGTATGCCTCTTCTAGAAACTTTGGATCATTGGGAAAGACTTGACGCGCTAAATGACGAATTTGCGCACGATCGCGAGGATTCTTGAAAACTACGATGTAATTTGCATTGAGCGATATATCGCGTTGCCCGCGTCCCTGATGAAAAAGATTTTGCGAGATGAAAATTACGCTGAGATTCTTATGATGACTGCCTTTGGTAAAAAGATCCACGTCGCTCGATGACGATTCTCTCATAAGATCGTCGATTATCACCAATTTAGGGGAAAGCGGATCGGCTGAATAATCTTCCGGACGTGGCAATCCCTCGCGAAATTCAATTATATTTTTTTTCTTCGGTACTGCTTCCTCGCGCGCGTCGTATTGTAATTGGCGATAAGCCTCCTGCCACTCCGCGTAATAAAACAAAACTCTCTCGAAACGTACGTCGGACATGTGAGATAATTGTCGGAGAAAGGTTTTCACGAAGATCGTCTTCCCGCAACCGGTGGGTCCACACACGATCGACGTCCAGGGATGTTTCCAGCGCACGTCCATTTTGCGAAATGATCGACTCGAATTCCGTGCGTGACTTCAAAAAGAATAATTTGTGGAGGAGAGGGGGGCGGGAGGGGGAAATAAGCTAATCAACGGCGGCGGCGGCGGCGGCGGCGGCGAACGCGCGCACCAGCGTGTCCCCGCAAACGCTCGCACGAGCGAACATCACCGCGGCCGTCGATCAGCTGATTTGCGCGCCGCGGTGGGCATAAGCTTATCCCACATGTCTGAGCTTATTACGATTCCGCAGCGAGAGCATCGCGATCGACGAGCTTGTACGCGATGCTCCGAGCGGAGGATAAAAAAAAATGTGACGAAAAAAATAAGGAAAAAGTGGGGAAAAAGTATATGGTACACAACAATTTTTACGCTTTAAATGTAAAAATATTTTATTTTTTTAGAAATTTTTTGAAGAAAAAACATAAATTTTTTAAAATTTAATGTTTAAACACACAGAATATATTTACATATTGCTACATTATATTTTTTGGTTACATATATACAAAAATCCTTTTACACTTACAACTATTTTTACAAAATTAAAAACTATTTACAAAATAATATGAGAACATTTTTTCTTTTTACCCTAATGTGGCAGAAAACTCGTTAGCTTAACTTAACAATAAAGTAGAAGAAAAAGGAGAAAAAGTTATTCACTCCACGTAACCGTACGGAAGTGAATAACGACTATTGATAAACCTACGTTTTACCAATACCGGTGCGCACGTTTTCGTTTCTTCACGAGTTATAATTTCGTGAAACGCGGTGCGTCGAATTGCACTAAAACGCAGATTTATTGACGTCCCCGCCGACGACGACGACGTTCCCTCTCCTCCTCCTCCTCCTCCTCCCTCTTCCTCGCCTCTACGCTCTCTCTCTCTTTGTATTAGTAAGTTTTTAATACTATTAAAATTTATAACTAAAGAATTCCTATAATTTAAAGTAATACCTTTCACTTTACACGACTCTACAGTACGACCGTCCGGCGTACGAACGACATAAGCGTAGAATTTTGGCCCGCCGGACACGAACTTCTCGATATAGCTGCCGCGGCCGTAGCTCTCGAGTTCGTCCGTCATGTCGCCGAGGAAGTTTCCGGTACGCGGTTCGTACTCGTTCGGATCGCCTGTACTTAAATATATACACGAGTCGGTATCGTAATATAAAACGCGCCTACCTAATGCTTCCAAATACTCGTAAAGTTTTAGTCGTGCTTGTGCCGTCGTGTACGTCGCGATCACGACATTTGTCAACGGGGAAGCCACGACGGCCTCTTCTCGTAGCCGCCACGAAGCATATATCACCTCGTCGTTGACGGGTAATATGTCGATTATCTCGTGCTCGGGACTCGTGAGCAAAGTCATAAAACGCTGACAAGATTTCACGATCTCGGTCTGAGGCAAATTGGTTCGTTGGCCGAATTTTCCCCAGAAAGAATTTAAACAGAGTTTCGCGACCGAGCGCAGGCCAGGATTCCGGACGATATTGTCCTTATCGAGAACAACACCCTCGGTTTCCGCGTATTCCCGCAGGTATCGTTCTTTCGCCTCGTCATCATGGCAATCGCTCGGCCACCCACTAGCTTCCTGTTTTAACTTTAAAAACGTATTTATGTATTCGGCGAACAATCCGCCCTGCCGAGTACCGGGGTCATATCGAGCAACTTTATATTGCCATATTTCGCTCACATTTGTCACGCGATATCCCTTCTCGACGGCTTTGCGCAATTCGACGGATACCCAAGTACCCTCGAATTCACGATCGGCGGGGTTATTGTGAGTGCACGCGGCCTGCGAGAACGTTTCGCAGCAACTACGGCATAACGCGAACAATAATTTTCCGCGTACGCGATATGGGATTACCGGGTGAAAAAGATCGCGCGGTGGAAGTACTCGACATCGGATGAGACCTTCGAGCGAATCAAAATTATAATTCGGTGCAGTTCCGATTATCGCTTGGCATTCTTCACCGATAAAAATATCGGGGTGACCGATCGGAAAAGCACCGGTTTGCAGTACGTACGGATACAGAGAGCATACGTCCACGTAGCGTATTTTCTCCGTACCCTGAATTTCACGACGGGTGGCGATGTTCCCCGTGCGTCCTCCGTAAAACGCGTCGCGAGGATCGAGAGGCGCGTGTTTTAGTAACGGATGATTTTCCAGACAATCTTTCATCACCTGATTTTCGCGCAACTCGCGGTCGAAAGCGCACTCCCACATCTCCGTCACGTGGTACCCCCTCCTTCGGAGACGACATGTCATCGCTTGTGTTCGTTCGTAGCGCGCGTCGATCATGTCCTCGCGATTTGCGGTCGAAGGCGTTTTATCGCGATTTACCTGAAAACATGAAGGACATCCGTGCCAAAAGCAACCGTGAAATTGTAGTACGTAACGTTGCGTCTCGTCGTCGTTGTCGTCGTCATTAGTCGGTGTCTCGTAATATCCGTCAACGCGCGTGCCGTCGATTTTATGCTCGCGCCCTCGCCCTGCGTGAATTATGGGATGACCGAGCTCGCGCTCCATCCACACTAACCACTGTAGAGCTTTGCGCGAGTGATTATCGGCGAATCTATATCCGCTCGCAGGAATGACTCCTATCTCTTCCTTGCGCAGAAAGTTTTTGCGAAAAACTCTCATGCACGTAGAGGCGATAGTCGTGCATTCCACGAACGGACACACGCTCCCGCATTCCAAAAAAATTTTTCTGTAAGCCATGCACGCGCGTCGAAGAATATCCACGTCGTTACGGCAATATTTAATAATTTCATTTGGAAGTTAAAAATAAATTTGTTACGCGTCATCTTCGCGTGCCACGAAAGAAACCGTTCGCGTTCTTCCGGTTTCATATGCTCGAGAGAAAAATATCGTGTGTCGGGTATCGGACCGATATAATTTTGATTTTCGCGGGTGTTAAACAAATGTGGAAAAATGCCTTTATCCGTTGTATCCTGCAACCCGAAAGCTTTAGGTAATTCGGATAATTTCATCGGCATATAATTTAAACTATCGATAAATTTTGTATGTCCGACCGTCATCACGACAATTTTCGTCCCGTTTAAAATTACTTGTGGCTCTTCAGTATTTTCCGTATTTTCGACTAAATACTTTAGAATAAATTGCGCGTCGAACGCTTTCGCATTATGCGCGATGCAAATAATTTTTTTGAAACATTTCATTGTTCGCGTTGCAAAGTCGACGAACTCTTTTACCGGATCACGACGAAATACAAATTCGCGCACTCCGCACCAACGGCATCGCACCGACATGTCGTCTATCGCGGCACACGCTTCGCAAATCTGTTGCGCAACGCAGAGAGTCGGTACGTGAACTTTGACGTTGTCCGTACCTTCGAGCGTCTCGTCTTGACGCGTTTCGAAATCATAAAACACGAATGCGACGCGTTCTTTTTTGCTACGTTTGTTCGTTGCTTCCGTGCCGACATTTTCGTTACCAGGCGCTACCCGCTCTCCCCGTGCCAGCGTAGTACTCGTACCCTCGCCCGGGTCTTCGTTTACGTCGACATTACGGTGAAGAGGTCGCATAAAACATAAATGATTAGCGGACTGCAACGAACAACACGTCTTGCAATACGAAACGCCGCATTCGTCTCGCGAACCTCTCTTGACGAATCGTCCGCAATTATCGCAAATCTTCACGGAACTGCAGACGCTCGCGAGCGATTTACCGTCGTAAGATTTTTGCGCGAGATGACGTTCGAAACACGAATTTCCGAAAAACGCACGATTACACGCCGCGCACCTAACAATTTCTACTTCGGGATTCTCGCACGAGGGTGTGGCGTAACAACGCGGACATTTTTTGGAACAGCGATGTCCTCTGTTCCTACAATACGCAGTGTGGCACGACACGCAAAAATCTTGTTGAGTACCGGCGGCGGCATTCAAATTTAAAATCGGGTTGTAATGGTGCGAACGCTCGTAATACATTATATTTAAACGGAACGTAGGTTCGCGTTCTAACGAAGCGAGTAATTCGCTACCGTCGTACAAAGGATTTTTGCCGCTACCGAAATTGATGGAATTATATACAATTATAGCTATATTTTTATTTGCGAGAAAATGTTGAAAACGCGCGATCTCCGGAATTCCGCACCCGTCTTCGGGTATCGTAACACCGGCGTTCCTCACGAGCTCCAACGCTAATTCACGCTGAAGCGCGGAAGTCCGGCATCTTACGTTATTCCACCTGTCGTGCAACACTCCCGTGCGTTTCCGCGCTCGCGATAAATTCGTGCCAGTACGAGGGAACGAGGGAGGCACAAGTTATCATTGTTACCGAGATCTAAAATTGACCGCTTAGCGATGGCGGTTAACCTGTTTATCGCACCCCCACGCCCCACTGGCATCGCAACGTTGAAAACGCGCACGTCGAAATTTTGCGCGATATCTATTCCCCCGTTACTTTGCGTGATCGAGCTCACGAGATCCCATATATTCTCGGAAGTTAAGTCTCGTGCCGGGCGAAACGATAGCCCCGCCGGACCGTGCGTTAGTTCCGCCGACTCGAACGATAGACCGACGTAATCTCCCGGCCCAGTCGAGCGTAACGCATACGCGTGAATCTCGCGGAACGCGTTTTCTAGCCAACGAACGGTATCCTCGCCTTCGGGTATCGGACGTACTCGAAAACTGGCCTCCCTACCGAGTATCCGGAAATTTCTAAATTGACGCGCGTTTTCTGCCACTAAATCTATATAATTAAAATGTCCGACCTGGTGATGCTGCTGCTGCTGCTGCTGCTGCTGATGGTGTTCCTGCTGACGTGCCTGCTCCTGATGTTCCTCTTGCTCCCTCTCCATGGAAATATTTTCCTCTCCGTCTCTCTGCGATTGAGATCCGTCAGCATCGGAAGCAGCAGTATTCTCCCCCTTTTCCTCCTCCTCCTCCTCCTCCTCCTCCTCGCTAGCACTCTGCGTTTGCGAATCATCTTCGTCAGTGTTCGGAGCAACAGCAACGGTAGGACGGTCCGCACCACCTCCACCCGACTGTACTGAAAAAATTAAAAAAACTTAGTCTTGTATAATATTGATTTATATTACGTTTAAAGTATTAAATTTTTTTCACGACCACGATAGAGCATACTAAGGTAACTCACCTTTAGTTGCTTTTATCACTAGCGTAGGTCGACGTTCTTTTTTTTTTAAATATTTGTCTCTTATTAATTTTCCGGAGACAAGGGTCGGACCGGTGAGTAAGAAACATCTAATCAGAAATAAATACTTGTGATTAGAACGATAAATTACGAAATTAAAAATATAATAGACAAATATTATTACCTTCATAATTGTTGGGTGCGTATCTCTCGTCGTCGTCGTCGTCGTCGTCGTCGTCGTCGTTGTCATTGTCATCGGTTTCACTAATAATATCATCGTTAATATTATCGATATTAGCATCACTCTCCTCCTCCTCCTCCTCCTCCTCCTCCACCTCGTCCATCACCTCCTGCGTCTCTTCTGCGTTTTCGAACTTCTTGTTCTTGTTCTTGTTCATGTTCTTCCTCTTCCTCTTCCTCTTCCTCTTCCTCTCCTCTTCCTCCTTCCTCTTCCCTCTCTTCCTCTTCCTCATGCCCTTCCTCTCTGCTTCCTCTTCCTCTTCCCTTCCTCTTCTCTTCTCTTCCTCTTCCTCTTCCTCTTCCTCTTCCTCTTCCGCTTCCGCTTCCTCTCTTCCTCTCCTCTTCCTCTTCCTCTTCCTCTTCCTTCCTTGCCTCTTCCTCTTCCTCTTCCTTCCTCTCCTCTTCCTCTTCCTCTTCCTCGTTCCTCTTCCTCTTCCTCATTCCTTCCTACTTCCTCTTCCTCTTCCTCTTACCCTTCCTCTTCCATCTTCCTAGCTATCCTCTATCCTCTTCCTCTTCCTCTTCCTTCTTCTTCCTCTTACCCTTCCTCCCTCCTCCTCCGACTCCTCGTCCTTCAGTCATAATTCGGTCCGATCGCCTCGTCGATAACCAAGGGGTGAAAACTTCGTCTAATTCTTTTTCTTCCCTTCCTGGAATAATGTAACATTTCGGTATTTCTCTTATTCGTTGCTAAATTGTTATTTAACTTATTTTTAAAACTTACGTGGCGTAATACTGCCGAATCGGGTGAGCTCACAATTCTCACTGAGCCTTCTTCTGCTTCTTCTTCTTCTTCTTCTTCTTCTTCCACCTCCTCCTCTTCTTCATCATCTAAAACAGTATAAATTATATTTGTTTTATTATACTAATATTGCAAGTGTTAGCTTTTAAAATGTGTTATATTAAAAAATAGTCTCTTACCAGAGATAAATCAATGGACGGGGATGTCTGCGGGTGGTGCCTCGATTCTAGCTCTTCCTATAAAATTTATATTATAATATTCGTTATTTTTAATGATTAATTAATTTTATTATTTCTAACTTACGTGCTGGTACTGCTTCATCAATGTTTTCTTCCGCTCGGCGTCTACTGTCCTCGTCGAACAGGTTGGACAGCGGCAATGCGGTTCCCCTCTATTAAATTAATTTAAATTTTATGATAAATTCCACTGTATTAAAATTTTAAGGTGCAATTTTTATTTCTAACACTTACCTTTACTCCGTTACGGCCACAGGAACCTCGCTATATGGCCTCTTCCTGCGTCTTCTTCATCGTGACACAAGCTCCACGCATTTCCACTAAGTGTAAATAAGTTCCACCAATTTTTTTGTTTCCTCTACAGTAACCAGTTCATGCATAACACATAACAGGGTACTGGAGCACCCACGTGCGAAAAGACTATAATTCGCCTCTTCGTCGTTGTTCACTGCTTCTCCGAACTCCCGCTCATTAAAACACTTCTACAAACTCTGCCCTATTAAAGTGTTTGCTTAAATTGCAACTCACTTTGAAAAAATCGATCAAAATTGCGCGGAGAGACATTTTGAAGCACTTTACTTGACTAACCAACTAAGAGCGTACTAGACGACTTCAGTACGATCGGACAAGTAAGGACTAACCTCTGCTATAGTATTACAGGCTATTTATAATTGGAAATATTTCCAAAACCAATCTAGAATAAAGGTGTGTCAAAAATTGTCTAACTAGGATATTGGTTAACAAATTTGAGGCTTTCCCCACTCTCTACCCACTCTCCCTTACCGATGAAAGCGTGAAAATTTTCGGTGAAAACTTATCTATGCCTTTACTCTTCCATTCCGAAAACAAATTCTTTTATCTAAGAGCTTACAAAGAATTCTTTATTAGAAATTTCTATAGTAATGCTTTGTTCCAACATACATTTAGTAGGATATATTACTACAACCAGAAAATTTATTGATTTATTGTTCCCAACACAAAAAGAGTTCGGTTAAACACACAATCGGTTTACACAAAAACACATTTTTATCTAAAAAAACTTACAAAGAATTCTCCATTGAATTTTTTCTACTAATGTTATATGTCCCATTAACTAGAAGGATTTATTACTACAACGGAAATTTATTGTTTTATTGTTTCCAACACAAAAGAGATCGGTTAATTTTACACAAAACATTTTCTAAAAACTTACAAAAGTTCCTCTATTGAATTTTTCTACTAATGATACATTACCAACATAGAAAGATTTATTACTACTACAACTCGGAAAATTTATTGATTTATTGCTTCCGGCAGAAGAAGAGCTTGGATAGATTTTGTTGTTCCTTTATTTCTTAGAAATTTTTATTTAAAAATTTTATAACTATTACACTTCTTGTATAAAATTTTTAGCCGATCTTTTTATTACAAAATTTTCTTAGCTCCCTATACATCAGAATTTATAGTTTAAACTAACCAAAATCTAGAAAAGTCTAGAAAAATTAGAGTTTTTCTAATTTTTTCTGCGCGCGCAGACTAATTTTTCTAAACGACGCAAGCGAAGTTAACGTTTTGACTAACGTACGAAGTCAAAATCATTCGAGTCCCATCGTTCGAAGCGACAAGACGTACACCAGTGAAAAGTATAACTCTCACATCTGACTTTTCAATTAGTGTGTGTGGTGG